>JAIUZE010053257.1:0-25229 GCA_022085475.1 Heliosperma pusillum
CAGCTTAAGTACTAGCCAACTCTGCTTAGGGGGTCGCCTAGTAGAGATTCTTGTGTACTTTTGGTCATGAGACGGGGAATGGAATAGATGTTGTCGCTAGGTCTGATCAGTCTAGGACTAGGATGTTTTCCTACCTTGTGGTATAGCCTCGACTATTGGCCGTGCAAGGAACTTATGCCTGTTTATAGACGTATTGGTCTTTCATGTTTGATGATTCTATGAATCTTAGAAGGTGAGATGCAAGCCAGCTAAGGTTGATAGAGTTTGGATTACCGGTTGTTAACTGATTCACATGATAGCTTGCATGAGTAGTTTAGCCTTCATATGCTAGGTTATATGTTAGTTATTTGTTTCATAACATGAAAAGCATATCGTATATGTTAAGGTTATGTATTTTCCATATACATCTCTTTTATGTTATTCATGTTTTATTAAACTCGACATTTCGTGGCTGGGAGAACTCGGAGTTACTCCCCACTGACTGTGGCTTCCGTGTTTATATTTAATGCGGTTGGCAGGTTCGTGATGCATACTTGGGTACATTGACGAGCTAGCGAGTGAAGTATTTACCTTGGACCTATATTCGGTTCTTAGGATTGTATATTATTATACACTCTTTTATTTCCGTATTTATACGGGAGATATGTCTCCCGTTTTAGATATTTCTTATGTATAATATTATTTCTTTTGGTTATGAACCTTGTTTGTTTAAGACACCTTTGTTATGATGAATATATTTAATAGTAGGTTCCGGTTTTAAAATTTACCGATTTTCACTAATGTGAACCTATTAGAAACGTATTCTCATCTTTTATTTATTTAAATTATTTTTTTCTTTCCGCAAATTTGAGGGTGTCACACCGAGAGGAGAAAACCATTGCCCTTCTCATTGATAGATTGACTGACTTAGTTGACCCGTTGATGTCGATATTGCAGTAGACCGAATCCTAGCATATTTTTCCTTTTTCTGATTTATTTCGTGTTAACCTCTACCTTTATTTCTCTTCCCTTAAATCTTATTTAGTTTAGTTTAAAACCAAATCAAAACCCTCAGACTGTGACTGACAGACTTAGATTACAGTTAGTTAATTTCCTCCCTGTGGAGATCGACCCTACTTCCGCTATCTTCTTTAGTTAGTAGACTTAGGCTTTTATTTTTGGTGTATAACGACTCGCATCAAATTTTGGCACCGTTGCCGGGGAGGTAATTTAGTTTTCTGTTTATATTTTTCTGTCTCGTCTTAAGGAATTTCTAATTCCTTAAGACTGTTCTTATTTTTCTCTCTATAGTTGTGTATGCGCAGGTCCCAAAGGCTCGAGTTAGTGGAAGCTGATCCATAGCCCGAAAGAACCTTCTTACGCAGAAAGAGAGGGTTAGATAAGACTGTTCAGGAGGAAGACTTGAGTACTTCTGACTCCGTCTTCGACAGTTTTATTTTCGAGGAAGATTCGACTATTGAGACTACCGTACCAGCGAAGATGCCTAACATTGCTAGTCACTCTTAGCCCACCGCTGCATGTATACCCCAGGGATTCAAACTTGCAACGGACGAAGATGAAACTTCTTTTGATCTTCGTCCGTCTTATATCAAGCTTGTTCAGCAGGACAAGTATAGGGGTGTGGCTAAGGAAGATCCGAGAAAGCATATGGAGACTTTTGCTGATTACTGCTCTTCTATTCCGGTTTCTAAAGGGGTGACACAAGACAAGATCAAGGAGGTCTTGTTCCCTTTTTCTCTTACCGACAATGCCAAAGATTGGTTGAAGAATCTGAATAGAGAAGAACTTGGCATTACTGACTTGAAATGTACCCTATTTTTATATTAAAAATATTATACGGATACTTTTCAGCGAAATTTAGATTTAGTCTAGAATTTAATTTCCCGTGTCTAATTTAGCATATCCGAGTTCGTTTTCGGACTTTACTCAAAATTCCGAGTGAGTTATGCCTTAAGGCGCTTTTGGGCTTTTTCCCATATTTTCCACTCACTCACCTTATATCCCCTAAAACTCTAACTCCCTCATTCTTCCACTTACCCCTTCTTCCTCAACAAGTAACCACCATAACCCTAACTCCATTTTTGATCAAGCTTAAGTTCCACACTACTCCTTCATCCCTTGCTCAAATCCGCTAATTTTCGTCATAATCTTCCCCTCTCATCGTCCTCTATCTTAATTGGTAATAAAATTACCGTCTTTCTCACTTTTCAATTTATACGTCTTTCTCAAAGGTGAATTATATTCATCTTTTGGTGTCTAATTGTAGGTTGAGACCTTCAAGACCTCGACAAAGACTACTACTTAGTAGAGGAGCACCTAGACAAGGATTGAAGACGCGAAAAGGTAACGGTGAAGGGTTACTCGATATCATTACGTGTTTTAATGTGTTTTTGATGTTAGTAAACGTATTTATGATAAGATTAGTATTCATAGAATTTGTGTTTGTTGATGATGGTTATTGTTTGTTGATAATTGTTAATGTTAGTTGATGATAGTTGATCAGTGTTGATGATTTTGGATGATTCTTAGTGATATGTGATGATTTTTGTATGCATGTGGTCCCAGCCGGCCGACCGGCCGCCGGTCAGCTGACCGGCTGGGAAGTGGCTGATGTTTTATTGGTGTTACGTGAAAATTTTGGTGTGAAGTAAGTCTCAGTCGGCCGACCGGCTGAGACACACCCTATATTTCCTTCATTTTCTCAAGTGACATATGGTCCAGCCGGGTAGCCGGCAGCCGGTCCACTTGACCGGCTGGATCACACTGTATTTTTAATTGTTTTCATTTGTTACCAAAACGCCAGCCGGGTAGCTGGCGGCCGGTCCACCTGACCGGCTGGCACACGCTGCCATTCTTCCTCGTAATTCTTTCTTATACTTTCATTTATAATAGTTCGCATGGTTCGTTTACCGTATAAATTTACGTAATGACTTTAAATATTCATGTTTAGAATATATGATGTTCCATTCGCTTGTATCGCATGTTTTGTGACGATTTTGATATATCCCACTTTGAGTCGGTTTTTCATATGTTATGGTTGAGCACTAATTGTTAAGTGCTTTGAACTCTTATTTCCCGGCTACCTCCTTGCTCGTAAGACTGGAATGTCGGAACGAGGAGATGTATCCTTAATGCTTAATTGCATGTTTTAGTGGGCATATGACGACGTTGTTGGGAGGCGAACGGTTTGCGTTGATCGACCCGGCCGTCAAATGTCGTATACTTGCGAGGTGGTGTCATTGCATGTAGCGTACCGCTTGTTTATGATGCTTGTGCTCTTTTCCGCCTCTTTCGTGAAGGTTGACCGAATTTGGGGTACTCGGCTCCTATGGTTGACCGAGTCTTGGATGCGAAATGTTTATCGCATGTCGAATCGGAACATGTTATTTCGAGAGTCTGGCCAGGTTTAGACTAGGATCGGATATTTATATCGTCGTCCTACTAGGAGGAATTGAGTCTACATATACGAAATGTTAATCGTGTATGCGTTCAGGGAAATATTTATCCCGTCCATACGATTTTAATTATAACGGCTATGTACACGGTGCTAGTGCGTGTCATTACCGTGAGAGATGTTGTCAACGTATTCGTACGTTTGGATGGATGATTATATGATCGATTATTTGTGACCGTTGGATGACTTGGCGTGGTTTATATGTCAAGTCTCAATCTTATCAAGTATATGCCGCTACCGGTGAGATGCAAGCCCTAGTGAGTATATAGTTGCCTAAGGGTGTCTTCCCCGAGTCTATATATAATATGATGTTACGGTTTTGTACTTCATGTACCTATATCTTAAATATTGAAATGCCTATTTATCCTTTTCGTAATTCACATGTATATTTATATATGTATGCTTCTACTTATGTATTTTCTTTTAAGTATGTTATTTGTAATATGGCTGGGAGAACCCGGAGTTACTCCCCACTGACTGTGGCGTTCATGTTTTCATGGATGAACAGGTTGCTTGATTGGATGGATTTTGCTTGTTGTTTTTGGGTTCGGGTGTGAGCTAGCGGGCGTTGGCCTTGACGATTCACCCCTAGACGTTTCTTACCTAGTTTGCTAATACCTTTATGGTTGCACGTTTTGAAAACTACGTCTCTTTGTAGTATATTCTACTTCAATTTGTATTTATTTGACATTCCTCGTACTTTTATTTTGGCATGTAAAAAGGTATTAAAAATACCGTATTTTCTGCTATATAAATCGCATGCTTGTTTTGTTTTATTTCCGCTATCGCGAGGTTTGTCACAAATGGGTCGTAGTTCCGTGGCTTTGAGGGTGACATTTGAGATATATTGGAATCTAGCTTTCCTGTTGGGATTGCCGATGTGTTATTATTAGTTTGTTACCCGTATTATTAATTAAGTAGACTGAGATATGAGTGTTTTGTGTAGCGCTTAGCGGTAAGTGTTGGGGGAAGTATTGGTAGTATGTGCGTGTTGAATGATATTATCTTATCATGGTTTGTATAGTCTTTTGTTGGGTAATAGAGTCATTAGTTTGGTGGTCTTTTATGGCGGTCATGTGATAATGCGAGGCTCTTTGAGTTAGTTAGAGTTTTGAGTTTTTAGAGCTTGTAGTAAGTATGTGTTGGGCATATGTACGGAGGTCGTATTTTATTGTTATCGTCTTGTTAGCTGTTGTCTTGTGAGTTTAAGAGTAAAGTCTAATCGGTGGAGATTTAGCAGTCGTTATTGTTGAGTTCCTGGTTATTTTAGATTTTGGTCGAGAGGCTTGATTGTTGGGGTATTTTCGCATGTGAATTGAGATGTTTTGGACAAAAAAGGGCATAAGGATGTCGTGAGATGTGATTATGGTGTGCTTGAGGTTGTAAAAGGTTTATTGTCGTTTGGAGGATTTTATTGTAACATGGTGTTAGAGTGCGTCATGTTTGAGTGGATGGATTCGTTGCCAATGAGGATGAAATTTAGGATTTTGGGTGGACGAGCATTTTAGATTGAGTGTTATGCGGCCGAGATAGGGCGAGAGTTCAGAAGGATGATATGGTATGGTCGTAATAAATGATTGATTTAATGTTTTCTGTTAATATTTTCGGGTGGATTCGGGGTGAATCGAGGAATGGATGGTGTTGGAATTTTACTATATTTGTTAAATTTGGCATTAGGGTATTAAGCGTATTGGTAAGACGGGGTGATGACAATAAAGGAAGTAGATAAAAGTTTAATGATGAACTGGGGTAGAAGGCGTAACAGCGTTTTGGGAAGAGTAGGTTGTCTCATAGCATGGTGATTTTGTGGAATGTCTAGGAAGCGTGGTGATTGGTTGATAAAGTAAGGGAATTGTTGATGAGCTATGCAATTGAGGTATTATTATCGGCATAGATGTTGAGTCGTGGTCTTAGTTAAATTGTGATGATCAGTTTTGGGCTATGCGAAAGAATAGAACTATTTTTGTATGGAGAATAATAATGTTTTAAAATGAAGTATGAGGCAAAATGGATGTGTGATGTGGGTGTTGTGGTATCATTAAAGGAAATGTGTTAATAAGTGTTAGTTCGAATGTCTTGTCAAACATTTTTATGTGGTAAGGGCCAATGCGTGTATTGTTGGAGTTTTGGATTAGGTTGTTGTATCGGATTGTGACGGGTTTTGAGGGTACCTTTACTATATGATGATGCCAGTGTTAGCTTGAATGTTTGGTTTCTTTTTTTTGTAATGAGGTTGTGAACTTTAGGGACGAAGTTCATTCTTAAGCAGGGAAGAATGTAATAGTTCGTATTAGTTTAGTAAGATTTTTTTATTTATTATTGGTCTTACTATGTCAGATGGAGACTTGGTGTTGGATTGGTAGAGTCCTTATGTTTGGAATGTTGGGAATTTGGCTAGAGGTCATAGTGTTTGGTTTGTTGTGTATGTTATTGTCTTGTGTTGTGTTTGTGGTAAGAGTATGTCTTGTGAACTTCGAGGACTGTATACTCCCTATTTCTGAGTACTAGGTACTTGGTCGAGTTAGGCTTACTTACTCGAGTGGATGGGGTACTCGGCCGAGCGGAAGGTAGTCGGCCGAGTAAGGTTGGTGTGTCAGTTGAACAATATTTTGTTCTTAGGGTACTCGGCCGAGTGTGGTATGCATGCAACCGAGTACATATGAAACTCGATAGAGCACACCGGTTTGAGGATATTTCGCGGACGGTTTGATTAAGGGTTTTAAGAAGAGATTAAGTCATAATTGCAGTTACGTTCTTGACACAAAACCCTATTTCTCTCAAAAATCTCCCAAATCTCTCATGAACAACATTAATCATCTTGTGCCGGATTAGATCTGTCATTGCCTTGTTGATTGCGTCGGTAGGTAATTCTACTATGTGATTTCGTTTGAATAGTTAAAATCCTAATTGAATTAGAAGAAAAAGGGAATATGATTAGTATTGATTGTATGTTTATTGTATGATTAGGAGGTGACTTTGTAGAAGAAGAATTCTGATACTTGCTTGTCTTCGTGCGGAACTTGCTAATGAGGTAGGGTTTCCCTAATCATTACTGTTTATGCTAATTGATGTAATGAGATGTATTGTTTATGTTACTTGATTGATTGATGATGGTGATGGAGTTCGGAATAAGAGTTTAGGTTGTTACTAGGGTTACTGTTTGGTGACTCCGTTGGGGGACGGTTTCACACCCCGAGTTCGCATCCCATAGTTCTCCCGCTAGGAGGGGGTGTACACATGAATGTTCCGGGTTTGTCTCACTGCGGTGAGATGGAATTTCGACGCATGTGGCTGCGGTCTAGGGTCAATTGGTGGTTTTTGTAAAGCACGGATGGTAACGTGAGTCTAATGAGGTAACCGCTGCAGTGGCCCTCCGGTTTCTCCTTCCCTTTTGCATGTATTTTACGTTGGTCGGCATATTCTGTTACTGACCCCTTTAATGTTTTACAAAACTGATGTGATCCATTGGGAAATGGTGAGCAGGTGAACAACAAGTAACTAGATGAGCTGCGCTGGAATGTTGATGGGGATCACCATTATTGAGTCATAGCTTCCGCGGAGTCTATTATAGTTTAGACTTTACTTTGCTTTATCATCCTGTTAGCATTTGGATTGTTGGTCTAGACGGTATGCTGTCTAGTTTGGAATTATGTAATTTAAGTTTAAACTATTGGACTTAATAAAGTATTGTTTCTTTATTGTGAGTTTTGATATATATACTACCTCGGGCAAACCGAGATGGTAGCATCCAGAATTACTAAGGAAGTCTTATAAGGCTCTTTCGTATTTGGGGGTGTTACAAATGGAGTCTAGGGTCATCTTCTCTTGCTTAGTGCACATGTTGGTGCGTTTCATTTGCCGTGAGAGTATGTTTGCATTATATGATGATTTGATGGATGCGAAATGGATGTTTAAATGCCTTGTGCTTTCTTGTGAGTCGTGTCCCCAACCTCTTCGACTATATAGTCACTAACAGTGAGATGCAAGCCGTTAGTAGCGATATCGTTGCCAAGGTGACTTATCCCTAACTCTTGGTTACTTTATAATGTTGATGTATACATGGTCATGATATTGTTTATATATGACGATGTTATTGTTTATATATGATGATGATACTGTTTATATATGATGATGATATTTTTTATATATAATGATGATAATGTATGCTTATATGCTCTTGTTATGTACGTTTTAATGTGATATGGCTGGGAGAACCCCGAGTTACTCCCTGCTGACTGTGGCATTCATGTTTCATGAATGAACAAGTACTAGTCGGTGCTTCTTTTTGGGGTTGAGACCGTGTGAGCTAGCGGGCGTCGACTTTGACGTTTTACCTTCTGTTAGACTCTAGTTTTCTAGACTCTCTAGCGTTTTGAGGGACTTTGTCTCCCCGTTGTATTTGCTTTAGTTTCGTATTGGTTTTCTTGACGATTCCTTGTACTATTTTATTTATGAAAAAGTTTTTAAGAATCCGTATTTCCGCTATGCATTTGCATGCTGTGATTGGTTTATTTTTCCGCATTTTCGAGGGTTTTCCCATGATAACCCCATGTATATACTAGCTTTCGGGGAGGTTAGACGGTTTAGTAAGTTTTCTATGCATCTTTTATAATTGTTCTCGTTCCCCGGTAAACATTGTTGCTTGTTGTAAACCATTGCTATGGTTTTGTCATTGTTTCTTGTCTTACACATTGAGGACAATGTGATGTTAAGCTTGGGGGAGAGGATGCATTTGCATTTTTACTTTCATTTTAGCTAGTTTGCATTTTAGTTTTCATTTTATTTGTTAGAAATAAAGATTTAAGGCTAGGATTTCTCTTCTTTCTTTTAGGCTTAGTACTGTCATTCTTCTTGTAAACTCCCAATTATAGCTTTGTGAGCTTATGGTTCATGTTTATTTTGAGGGGATTTTTCATACATGGTGATGTTTTGGCACGGTAGGTAATTTTATAGACTTGAAATTTAGTAGGTTTGATCTTGACTTTAGCAAACTTCATAAATGACAAGGTAGATCTTCCTCTAGATCGGTACATCTATACCCGGTCTCACTTAGGCGTTAGTAGGTCTCCTTATGGCGTGTGTTATATCAAAACACACAAGTATGGTTTTTATTCCAATTTTTACGCGCATTACATTCATGTTGGCAAGCATTTGAAGCCATTCACTTTGATATTTTTGCCCATTTTTGAGTCCTTTTCATATGCGTAAATTCTTGCACAAAACTAGCTTAATTTAAATATTGCCTACCTTGTTGAGCTAGTGACTTTATCAATTGTCCTTGGCAGCTCATTTGGATATTATTTGACACGTGATTATCAGTGTGAGCTTGGTATACGGAATTGCTCATTTCCATAGAAAAAAAAAAAAGAGGAAAAAAAAAAGATTGAAAAGAAGAACAAAAAAAATTTGAAGAGAAAAGAAAGAAATTGAAAAAAAAAGAAGCATGAGCATGAAAAGATAAAAATCTGAAGAAAAAAAATAGAAGAAGAGAGTTTTTAGTAATATCTTCCATATTATTTCAAATTTCCAAAATTTTGGGAAGTCTTCTCTTGTGTTGAATTTAAAAGAATTTGAATTACTGATTTCGACTTTTACTGTTGTCTTATGTGATTATTTTGGGCTTTGGATTCAGCATCCTTGCAAGAATTCGTTGGTGCTAGTTTGACGTAGCTCCACATAACCAAAATTGTTTGTCCGCCTTCTTACCCAATTCTCATAGCCTTCTTCTTACTTTTGGCTTCTTTCTATGCTTGCACCTGCTTGTTTTGCTTTGTGAATTTGGAATATTTACTATATTAGATTGCTGCCGCATTCTCATGAGTCCTAGATAGGAAAGTGTCATTCACATATATATTGCCTTTGTTTATAAAAAAAACGAGTGAATGAGTGTCCCGTGAGACTCCATTATCAATAAGATCATGAAAGAGCCAAACCTTTTAAGAAACTCTCTTATGCTACGCCGCCATATAAATATCATCCATGTTTTTTCATTTTCCTCATGTCCACGTTGTCTCAGGATTACGAATCATTAAGCTTGCTAGTTTATTTTGGAATTTGCATTTGGATGATGATATTTTGCTTGCCACCCTTGATTTTCTTTTGCTTACTTGAGGACAAGCAAGGGTTTAGCTTGGGGGAATTTGACACTTCATATATTTATAGGATTTTACCCCTCGTTTTAGGTCGTATTTACATGTTAAATGCACTATTTATAGTGATTTTATGGGCTAATATCGTTCTCTAGATGTTTTTGGTGTTTCATTGCGATTTCTAGGAAAAGAAGCGGTTTTGCAGCATTTTCCTACCATTTTAGCACCAACTACGAAGAATGAAGCTATTCGGGTAAGCTTAGGCCAAGCTACGGGGTTTCGGGTAATTTCACATCACCCTAAGGAAGAAGAATGGATCGGATTTCATCCCGGGCAAGAAATGGAGTAGAAGTGAACTTAAGAGGAAGATCAGGCAACCCCTAGTGGTGTCCCCTATCCCTTGGGGTCAACACTATTGCATTGACTTAAGGAAATTCAAGCTCCAAAGATATTGGGCTACGTCCCTTATCGGATTTAGCAACCCCGACCTCATGGGGTTGCAAGGGAAACCAGGAAAAGAGAGGAGAGCTAGGTAGCTACGTCCTCCATCCGGGTTGGCTATCCTTGATTGGGGATGCACTCTCCTACGCATTTAGACGTCTCTTCTCCCCCCTCTTAAATCGTCATCATTGCTCATGATGCGTGCATTTTATATAGACCTTTTAGGCCATATTAGCACGCATTTCCATGCTTATTTAGTAGTGTTTTACTACAAATATCCCCCGAATAGTCTACTTTGGTTTGTTTTGTAATATTTGCAGATATGGACCAGAATGACGGAAAACTAGCTATTTTGTAGCTCTTCAAGTATGCATAAGTGAGTCGGAAAGGAATCTTGGTGTCTCGGAATGCATGAAGTCGTGTTGAAGGAATGGAGGAACGAAATCCATGAGCAAAACACTCGTTCGAGGTGTAAAAGCCTTCGATCGAGTACTCTATTAATTAGAAGACCTCGATTGAGCGTTGTTCTGCTCGATCGAGCTGCTGACTTTGGACGTTTACTCGATCGAGCACTATGGTTACTCGATCGAGTACTTTGGACTGCAAATTCTGCTCGATCGAGAGGCTACATGCTAATGGGCTTCGCGAGATAGTGTGTTAAGAAATGGACACCTTGTATTTTGTTATTTTCAATTTTCTTTACTTAAGGGTGAAAATACGTAGGATTGAGGGAGAACACCTTACCTAGACTCTATCTTGACTTTTATTCTGGATCTGAATTTGAGGACTTCCTCTGACTTTCTTCTTCTTTCAAATTCGGGTATTTTTGTTCTTGAATTCAATTAGTGATTTCTCTATGTCTTTTTGTTTCTTATTTATTATTGTTGTTCTTCTTTCAATTATGCGTAGCTAATTCCTTTGCTGGGATTTAGGGGAACCGTGGCTTAGGTAAGATGAATTGATTAGTATTCTTTAAATTAGGTTTGGATGCAATCGTCGCATTTAATAGCTTTTAATTGTTTGAGTCGACGCATTCAATTGATTGACTTGATACTCCCTTGACCTAGATCAAGAGATTGGAAAAGGAAAGATCAGTGATGAACATTGGGATTATGCAATGAGGGCGAGAGCTAAGTTAGTATATCTTAGGGCGAATAGCGGACCGAAAGGACCTTTTCACTACCCACAAACCTGTTTAGACTTTACTTTGATTTTAATCCTGACCCTAGATGCCATGGGGAACCGACGATCCTAGTTCTTCTCCTATCTGTTATTTCACTCTTTATTTCTCTTCCCCTTCTCTTGTAGTGCTAGAAAATCAATTAAACAAAACCCCCAATTCCGTTACTTTGGCAGACTTAGCAAGTTATAGGATTCCCTCTCCCTGTGGATTCGATACCCGACTGCCTCTACTGCATTTTGTTGAGATCGTTAGGTTTTATCTTTGATAGGGTTGCGATAGCTGTATCAAATTTTGGCGCCGTTGCCGGGGAGACGGTGTAATTTTTGTAGCTTTCTTTAGTTTGTCTTTGGTCTCAAGGAATTTATTCCTTGAGGCTGTTCTCATATTTGAGTTAGTGTTTAGTATTTGCAGGTATAATTCCTAAAAGAGGACCATTTGAACCTGCTGCTGCTGTGAATTTTCTGCAGGATGCCTAAGATTGCGAGTCATTTTGAGCCCAGTGTTGAGACTCTACCTAAGGGAACTATTCTCCCTCTTGCTGATGAGGGTACCTTCACAGTACATCCGTCTTACTACAGTTTAGTGGAGCGGAATTTGTTCAGGGGTATGGTAGATGAAGACCCAGCAAGGCATGTAGAAGTATTTACAGACTATTGTTCCGCCATTCCTGTAGTTGCTGGTGTGACGCAGGACAAGGTAAAGGAATTCCTTTTTCCTTTTTCCTTGACTGATGATGCTAAGGATTGATGGAGAGATTTAGATAGGAAGGCTGCTGGGGTTAAAGATTAGAGTTCGTTAGCTCTAGCCTTCTATAGACGGTATTTTCCTCCTCAGCGAACCAATGCGCTGCGCAGCAAGATCACAAATTTTACTCAATCTACTACTGAAGATTTGAGTGTAGCATGGGCCAGGTTCAAGAAGCTAGTTCGCTCAGTTCCGCATCACGGGTTTGAGCAATGGTTTTTGTGCAACCAATTTTACAATGGGTTGCTTTATGAGCAAAGAATGGTTCTAGATGCTGCTGCACGAGGGAGATTTCAGGCTAATGTAGAGGATGATGAAGGGTGGCAACTTATTGAAAATATGGCCATCCATTCTGCTAGCTACGGTAATCCTAGAGCGGAAAGAAGGAGAGACACTGTGGTTGAAGAAGTTCATGTGGTAGACACGGGGAATTTAGGTGAAATACACCAAGTCCAAGCTATTGAGATGGTTTGTGGTACATGTGGTGATGAAGGACATGACTTTATTACTTGTTTGGCTGATTCGGCAAGGGTTCTTGCTTATAGGAAATTCAAGCAAAGGGGTTCTTTTCCCGAGTTATATGCCGAGTTAACTGCTGCAAAATCTCAACCACCCATAGATGAAGGCAAGGTACTCATTACCCAAGCCGAATATGAAGATCTCAAGGCCACTATCAATGCGCAAAAGCTTGAGCAACAATCTAGTGCGGATACCCTCCGAAAACTGCTCGACAGATGCAATTCACTCCTTCCAAACAATGACCATGTCAATGCCATAAATCTGAGAAGTGGTCGTGCTTATGACGGTCCTGTACGCGTCCCTGTAAGCACACATACCGAGGTCGATGATGTCTCGGACGAATTAATTGAAGATGTGCAGAGAAGTGATCGATCGACTGAGAATAACGATCGATCGAAGCGTTTTGCTAAGGAAACTACTCGAACGAGTAAACCCACCTCTCGATCGAGTAGTCCTGCTGAAGAAAATCCTCGATCGAGCAGTATACTTACTCGATCGAGTAAACTGATCGTAAGAGATCCTCGATCGAGTAGCCCTTCCACTCGATCGAAGGGAAATGAGGAAGGAATCACTCGATCGAGTGCACAGAAGTCTCGATCGAGTGCATGTCAGACATCAGGCACGCAAATTGAGGTTGTGTGCGATGAAGTACCTTCCCCTGCTGCTAAGGTACCGAGTAAAGAGAAAATTGGGGACCCGCTTCCGGTGGTCAGAGTCCCATACCCAGGTCGTCTGCGCGATTCGAAGACGGAGAAACAGTTCAGCAAATTTGTAGAGATGGTTAAAAACATTCAGGTAACTATACCTTTTGCCGAGCTAATCACTCAAGTACCACCTTACGCCAAATTTATGAAAGACATTGTTACGCGTAAGAAGGCACTTGAGGATTTCGCTACTGTCGCTTTTATGGAAGAGTCTAGTAGTCTAATTCTGAATAAGTCTCCCCCTAAATTAAAGGATCCGGGTAGTTTCTCTATTACTTGTGTTATAGGAGATGTCGTGATAGATAAGGCACTATGTGACCTTGGAGCTAGTGTAAGTGTCAAGCCTTATTCTATCTGTCGTAAGCTTAACATGGGTTGTCTGAAAACGACCAATATCACCCTACAGATGGCTGATAGATCTGTTAGGAGGCCCTTAGGTGTCGTAGAAGACGTGCCCGTTAAGGTGGGCAAGTTTTTTATCCCTGTTGACTTCATAGTATTAGACATTGCTGAGGATACCCGTACCCAAATTATTTTGGGTAGGCCGTTTTTGTGTACTGCTGGGGCCATTATAGATGTTAAACTCGGGCGTTTAACTCTAGCTGTATGGGATGATATAGTTTCGTTCAGTTTACCTGACACTTTATCTAGACCAATGATAGAGGATACTTGCTTTTCTGTTGATATCATTGATGAGTTCACTTATGAGTTTTGGCCGGATTCCTTGATAAAGGATCCGTTGGAGTCCTTGACTTTGTTAGATGAGTGTGCAGATTATTCTGATGATGATGACGCTGTGCTCAAATTGCTTGGAGCTACTGCAGATGAGGTACAATTGACTGACGCAGAGGAAGAACAGCTGGGACACTTGGGTCATGCCTTGTGTTCCGCCGAGGTAAAAGTTCCCGAGCGTAAGCCTCTTCCAACTCACCTTAAATATGCTTTTCTTGATACTACTGAGCAATTTCCAGTTATTGTTAGTTCCAAACTGAAAGAGGAACAGCTAACCGCTTTGTTGGCTGTACTCAAGAGGAACAGGAAAGCGATGGGCTATTCACTGGATGACATCAAGCGCATCAGCCCTAATATCTGTATGCACAGGATTGAGCTGGAAGAAGGTCACAAACCTTGCAGACAGGGTCAGTGGAAGCTGAACCCAAAGATGGAGGAGGTTGTGATGATCGAGGTGATGAAACTACTCGATGCAGGTATTATTTATTCAGTTGGTCACTCCAAATGGGTAAGCCCAGTTCAGGTCGTACCCAAGAAAGGAGGTACTACAGTTGTAAAAATGAAAAGAATGAACTGATACCTACTCGACTAGTAACTGGGTGGCGGATGTGTATAGACTATAGGCAGTTAAATGCCGCCACCAAGAAAGATCATTTCTCCCTTCCTTTCATTGATCATATGATAGAAAGGTTAGCTTCACATGAGTTTTTCTGTTATCTGGACGGGTACTCAGGGTTCTTTCAGATCCCTATTCATCCAGATGATCAGGAAAAGACTACTTTTACTTGTCCTAAGGGCGTTTTTGCTTATCGTAGAATGCCTTTTGGTTTGTGTAATGCCCCCGCTACCTTTCAGAGGTGCATGATGGGGGTATTTTCTGAGTATATAGAGTCTATCATGGAAGTCTTTATGGATGACTTCAGTGTCTATGGGAATGATTTTGATAAATGTTTAGCTAACCTTGATAAAGTTTTGCAGCGTTGTATCGAGGTTAATCTGGTGCTAAACTGGGAAAAGTGCCATTTCATGGTCAATGAAGGAGTAGTCCTTGGGCACTTGGTTTCAAATAGGGGTATTGAGGTAGACAGAGCAAAGGTGCAAGTGATTCAGCAATTACCCCCTCCTATTAACGTTAAGGGGGTGAGGAGTTTCCTTGGTCACGCCGGTTTTTATCGCCGGTTCATCAAGGACTTCTCTAAGATTACTAAACCACTTACACAGTTGCTATTAAAAGATGCTCCTTTCGATTTTACTAATAATTGTCTTTCTGCTTTTAACACTTTGAAACAGGCTTTGATCTCTGCACCCATCATTCAGCCTCCTGGTTGGACGCTGCCGTTTGAGATTATGTGCGATGCAAGCGATTACGCACTAGGAGCGGTGCTCGGCCAGCGGAAAGACAACGCTTTGAATGCTATTTACTATGCGAGCCGAACTCTGGATGAGGCTCAAGTGAAATATGCTACCACTGAGAAGGAGCTTTTAGCTGTAGTTTATGCGCTTGATAAATTTAGATCATACCTGTTGGGTTCTAAAGTTATTGTTTTTACAGATCATGCAGCGCTAAAACACCTTCTGAATAAGAAGGAAGCTAAACCCAGATTGCTGAGGTGGATACTCCTTCTCCAGGAATTGGATCTGGAAATCAGGGACAAGAAAGGCGCTAAGAATGTTGTAGCGGATCATCTTTCGCATTTGACGCAACAAGAGGGGGAGGATTCTCTTCCCATTAATGATTCGTTTGTTGATCATACTTTATGCACTGTTTATTCAATAAACTCTAAAGATGGTTTGAACTGAAACTTCTGAATAAAAGGATGGTTTTTATTGTTAAATGGGCTACGGTTAGCACTCTCTCACACAAGCTCAACTTGTTTAGAAAAGACTCCAACAACCTGCACTAGGCTAGGCAATTCAGATAGAACTTTGCACCTTAGCACACAAGCACAGGTAGCAAAGGTTGTGTTTAAGACTCAAGACACACAAGTAATGACTCTTAGACACTGTAATCTTAGATCACACACAAGTTCACTAAGGATTACCACAATACTTAGCTTTGCTAAAGAATTGCAATGAACAAAGTTCAGGTTTATATTAATTCATCATAATCTGATTTGCTTACAATAGGTAGCTTGGCTTATATAGGCCAAGGGTTTGCATCTCAATCGTTCAAGCTCATCTAAGGGCCAATATTGGCTTACAAAAGAGTACAATAAACAGCTACAACTCCTTACTACAAACTGAATAACAAAAACTAAAAACAAAAGCTTAAAGCATAAAGCATAAAGTAATAAGATGTTTGGTCTTTCTTGTTGCCATGTGCTGTGAGTAGGTGAAGTCCTTGCAGCTCAAGGACTCCAAAAGGTAGCTTAGAAGTCAGTCCTTGTCGAGGCTTGGGGTTGGTGCAGCTGTAAGAGCAAGGAAAGTGAGCAACAATCCAAAGGGAGGACCACAAGATGTCACTTTCAGAATTTCAGACTTGGTTCTTGTATTTCTCAAGGCAAAAGTCCCTTTAAACTGAAACAAAAACTTGGCATTCTTCTTTTCATTAAGGACGTGCCACTCAAAGCATTTGGAAAGACAGAAATGAGCTTGATGCCAGCAGCTGCCAAACAGACTTTCAGGAGCATTCCTGAAATCAGACTTGTCTTTCAGGCTTCATAACTCTTAGCTCAGAATGAATCTTGATCCTCATGATATCTCATTTTGAAGATATAGATGTTAGCTTTCATGTCACAAAGAATCAGACCCAAATTATATCTGGAACTTTAGATATTGAGGTTTAAGTACAGATAGGTCACTGGTAGCATGTGCTGTAAAAGCTCAGCATTCAGGGGCGTCTTGCAGAGGCTGTAATTTCCAGCACAGATAGAAGTAGGAGTCTCATGAGTAGCCAAATTGAAGCTAGATGAGTTAGCTTCCTCCTCCATTTGGAATCAGTCAAAAATAAGTCCTGAATCTTCAGTTATGAGGCTATGAGTAAGTTCAGGTCAAACCTGAATGCTCATCAGTTTTCCTGTACAGCAACCTGAACTTCAAAAAATCATATCTCATTCATAAGGTTGAGTAAAAATTCCCATGATGACTCAAATTAAAGCTAATGAAGTTAGCTTTCATATCCAAAAGGAATCAACCAAAAATATCCAGCCAATGTTGAGTTATTCAGCCTTGAGTGTTGACAGGTCATTTTGTCAGGAAACGAGATGCATCATGTATGCCAGTCTTTGAAGGTCTTCTATGCAAAATCTACTCGATGAAACTTGATGATTCAAATCCCATATGAAAGAAGACTCTTTCAAGAATCCAAAAATATAAAGAACACAAAAAGTTACCAAGTATAGCTCTAGATATTGTCAGTTGAACATAGGTCTGAAATGCTGAAACAGTTGGAATCTTTCAGATTGGTTAGATCATTTTGCTCTAGAATTGCATTCAATTGAGGAGCTTACTTAGACAGTCCCATGGCCTGTTCTATTAGAACAAAATGAGTCACAATGCAACAATTTTTGTTGCAAACTCCCTTTGTTGAAAAAAATTTGTCCTCAAATTTTGTAGTGAAGGCAAAATTTTCAGATTCCCCATACATACATGTAGTAAGCTCTCCAACCTCAGGCCCATGATGCTCAATCTCCATTAATCTTAGCCTCAATTGTTCTTTTCCAGGATCAAATATCAAAACAAAGTCCCTAGACACTAGAAGGATACAAAGTTCAGGCTTGGAAGATCCTTGTGTGCACTCCATACTCTCATTACTAAGCACAAGCAGCCCATATGCATAAATTTCTACATCCAAAAGGCAGCACACACCTATATAACCAGCAATAGCAAGCCCCTGATTCGTGCTACTTCCCATTGGCATCATACAAGTCATTGCTATCTTACCTTCAGTTAAAACTCCACCGATCTCATAACTAGAAGGTGAGATTATCATTCCATTAATTTGACAGCATTTTAAGCAAGCCTTAGCATGAGCAACAACAACATTCCTCTCCAAAATCAGGATGTAACAATCACAACAAGAATGAATGGCTTGGTTCATTTCTAATTCATAACTCAATATGAAGTTTGATGGAAATATCATTAGCAACTTAGGACTTGATAACAACATGCTAAACTCCTCAACCCTTAAACTAGTAAGTCCCAAACACTCCATACCCATAAAACACAACCATTTCATCTCAATGAAGAGATTATAACTGTTAAACCCCAAAACAGCATTCCACCAAGTAAACAAGTGCAAACCACCAAATGAACTCATCATTAACCTTAACAACATGTAGAAATGAAAGTGAGGAGCTGGTTTGAAACAAGTTATACCTTTCAAGATGTTGTTTTTGAACTTCGGACAGCAAGGAATGCAACAAGCCTGATTTTGCACTTGTGAGCATGAAACAAGGCAGGAACTTTCTGCTTGTTTTTTCTTTCTTGAACCCAAACCAAATTCACCAAAAGAACTAGGCCAAGATTGTTCCATCTTCAAGCTTGAAGGTTGGTGCATCCTTTGGTTTATGTAAAGCTCCAAAGGACACAAGTAAATGCTTGGAAACAAGCCTTGGACAGCAACATCCCCATTCTTTTTTGCATCATGGACCACAAGTATGTTGGTGTCATCATTTCTTTCTTCTATGAGAGGTGAAGGAACATGACTTGCACATTCTTCCTCAAATGAATGAGCCTCCATGGAGTTAGACTCATAGGAGTTCAAATACTCCTTCACCTTTTGATTCATTTCTGACACAAGCATCTCTAAGCTCTTCTTACATTCTGTTTTACCTTCCCCCTTGTTCTTCCTATGAGAATATCCATGTGAGGACTTCCATTTGGGAATAACAAAGGAAGAGTCTTGGGTAGTATAAGACTTAACCTTCTCTCTAAGTTTGTTTACTTCTTCTAAGCACAATTCTGGTTGCTTTCTTCCTTGAGGGACTCCAATGCTGCTAATAACTTTCTTTGTATGCACATCCTCTTCATATACTCCTTTTAAAGCTTGTAGCTTCTTCCTAGCAGCTGCCATGGACTTGGTAAGAGAGTCAAGTTCATGGAGATTCAACTTAGGACATGAAACATAAGGAATAACACCCTTGGCTACTGGTTTAGCCATTAGGATTTCAGAATTGCATCAAGTCATAAAACAGGTTGTAGAGGTTAATAAAAGCAACACAAGACTAACATAAGATGGAACTTATGTTAAGACTAGCTCTGATAACCATTTGAACTGAAACTTCTGAATAAAAGGATGGTTTTTATTGTTAAATGGGCTACGGTTAGCACTCTCTCACACAAGCTCAACTTGTTTAGAAAAGACTCCAACAACCTGCACTAGGCTAGGCAATTCAGATAGAACTTTGCACCTTAGCACACAAGCACAGGTAGCAAAGGTTGTATTTAAGACTCAAGACACACAAGTAATGACTCTTAGACACTGTAATCTTAGATCACACACAAGTTCACTAAGGATTAACACAATACTTAGCTTTGCTAAAGAATTGCAATGAACAAAGTTCAGGTTTATATTAATTCATCATAATCTGATTTGCTACAATGTAAAGTGCCCCTTATATAGAGTGGATACATGACTAGATAATAAACCCTTACATCTAAACTTCATCCAAGGGTGGAGAATAAAAACTAGAAAAAAGTACATAAAAACTGAAATTGAAAGTCTGAAAATAAAACAAGCTAATTCCTATTGGCTAATGAAAGTCCTTGTTTCTTTGCAATGTGAGTAGGTGAGGTCCTTGCAGCACAAGGACTCAAAAAGAAGCTTAGAAATCAGCCCTTGTCGTGCTTTGGGGCAGGTGCAGCTGTCAAACAAGGGAAAGAAACAACAAGCCAAAAGAGGACCACTAGAGGTCGCTTTCAGTTTTCAGAAATTGTTCCTTGCATTTTCTCAAGGCAAAGATGCCCTTAAACTGAACCAAGGCTTGTCACTTCTCATCCCATGACATAAGGACTCTTTTAGTTTCAATAACAACCTTTGGACGTGCCACTCAAAGCATTTGGAAAGACAGAAATGAGCTTGATGCCAGCAGCTGCCAAACAGACTTTCAGGAGCATTCCTGAAATCAGACTTGTCTTTCAGGCTTCATAACTCTTAGCTCAGAATGAATCTTGATCCTCATGATATCTCATTTTGAAGATATAGATGTTAGCTTTCATGTCACAAAGAATCAGACCCAAATTATATCTGGAACTTTAGATATTGAGGTTTAAGTACAGATAGGTCACTGGTAGCATGTGCTGTAAAAGCTCAGCATTCAGGGGCGTCTTGCAGAGGCTGTAGTTTCCAGCACAGATAGAAGTAGGAGTCTCATGAGTAGCCAAATTGAAGCTAGATGAGTTAGCTTCCTCCTCCATTTGGAATCAGTCAAAAATAAGTCCTGAATCTTCAGTTATGAGGCTATGAGTAAGTTCAGGTCAAACCTGAATGCTCATCAGTTTTCCTGTACAGCAACCTGAACTTCAAAAAATCATATCTCCTTCATAAGGTTGAGTAAAAATTCCCATGATGACTCAAATTAAAGCTAATGAAGTTAGCTTTCATATCCAAAAGGAATCAACCAAAAATATCCAGCCAATGTTGAGTTATTCAGCCTTGAGTGTTGACAGGTCATTTTGTCAGGAAACGAGATGCATCATGTATGCCAGTCTTTGAAGGTCTTCTATGCAAAATCTACTCGATGAAACTTGATGATTCAAATCCCATATGAAAGAAGACTCTTTCAAGAATCCATAAATATAAAGAACACAAAAAGTTACCAAGTATAGCTCTAGATATTGTCAGTTGAACATAGGTCTGAAATGCTGAAACAGTTGGAATCTTTCAGATTGGTTAGATCATTTTGCTCTAGAATTGCATTCAATTGAGGAGCTTACTTAGACAGTCCCATGGCCTGTTCTATTAGAACAAAATGAGTCACAATGCAACAATTTTTGTTGCAGTGTTGAACCTTGGTTTGCAGATTATGCCAATCACATTGTCAGCCAGAAGCTGCCACCTGATATGTCCTATCAGCAGCGGAAGAAATTTCTACATGATGTGCGGGATTATTTCTGGGATGATCCATACTTGTTTAAGTCATGCGCAGACGGTCTCTTCAGACGGTGTATTTCGCAGTGGGAGATCAAAGTTATCCTAGAAGGCTGTCATTCTGCCCCTTGTGGAGGTCACCACGGTCCATCGCGCACCGTGGCTAAGGTATTACAGTCTGGTTTCTATTGGCCGACTCTCTTTGCTGACACTAAAGCTTTTGTTGCTAGCTGTGATGCTTGCCAGCGGACAGGAAACATATCCAAGAGACATGAGATGCCCCAAAACGGCATTTTAGAGGTCAAGATTTTTGATGTCTGGGGCATTGATTATCAAGGACCATTCCCGTTGAGTCTTGGTAACAGGTATATTCTGGTGGCTGTAGATTATGTGTCTAAATGGGTAGAAGCGATTGCTACTTCCAACTGTGATGCCAAAACCGTGATTAAGCTGTTTCGTAAGACCATTTTCCCCCGTTTTGGTGTCCCTAGGGTCGTCATTAGTGATAGGGGTATGCATTTTAGGGACCAGCAGCTCACGACCTTACTGTCTAAATATGGTGTGAAACATCGTAGGGGTTTGGGGTATCACCCTTAGACTAGTGGGCAGGTAGAAGTCTCTAATAGGGAACTAAAGGAGATTTTAAGCAAGGTCATGTCTAAATCACGGAAGGATTGGAGTGCCAAACTAGATGACACATTATGGGCCTACAGAACCGCATTTAAGACACCTATCGGTGCTTCACCATATCGGTTAGTGTATGGGAAGTCCTGTCATTTACCTGTTGAGCTAGAACATAAAGCCTGGTGGGCAGTCCGCCAACTTAATTATGATGCTAACTTGTGTGGTGAGAAACGTTTGTTGCAGCTAGATGCACTAGAGGAATTCCGTCTGAATGCCTATGATAGCTCGCGTATTTACAAAGAAAAGACCAAACGTTGGCATGACAAGAGAATCATACCTCATGAGTTCCAAGTCGGGCAAAAAGTGTTGCTATTCAATGTCCGACTGCGTTTATTACCTGGTAAGCTAAAGTCCAGGTGGAGCGGTCCGTACACAGTAACTGCTGTTACTCAGTTTGGATCCGTTAAAATAAAAGACTCCGAGGGTAACCGGTTTAAGGTTAATGGGCATCATGTAAAACATTACTATGGAGCTGACAGTGTCGTGGGTCGCGTCGAAGTGCTCTTCTTCGACGGAGAAAAGGAGCTTGATGATTGAAGCTCAAGGGTCGTGCGGGACCTTATAAACCTGCGCTTATCGGGAGGCAACCCGATCTATTGTTTTGTTGTACCGTATTCAAAACTTTTTAGTAGTTTATTTCTATTTTACTGCTCGAACAAATCCCATTGCGTAAATTCTTGCTTCTCGCAGCTTTGGGTCACTTGCTCTGACATTTTTGCTCGATCGAGTAGCATTTCAGGTCGATCGAGCAATAAAGCCCTCGATCGAGCACTTCTGCAAAGATACCTCTCGATCGAGCTATTTTCCACTCGACCGAGAAGGCCCCATCTCGTTTAAAACTCGATCGAGCAGTGTTCTACAGGATCGAGTCCCTGGAGCACCTCCTTTCGGTTCGGTTTGGGGAAGTCGTTTATACGCGCGTTCCTGTAAGTTTCCGACTCTCTCTAGTTTGTAATTCTTTTACTTTACTTTGTACAATGGGGACATTGTACAGTTTGGTGTGGGGAGGTTTTGCATCCATATCGTGTCTGCATTTCGCTTTTACTGCATTTCGCTTTTACTGCATTTTCGTGCATTGTTTATCATTCATGAAATTCCAAAAATTTCAAAAATTTTCATGTTTATTTTTGCATTTTAGTCGAGTCGGAACAATTCTCTCCTACCCTTCATCTAGTCTCGACTTAAGCCTTGCACAGCTAATTTCTCTTGCATAGTCATTTGCTTGTTAATCGATGTTGAACGAATAGACTTGACCTGACATGTTGGCAATGTGGGAAATAACAGTTTCCTTCCCCTTTAAATTTAGGATTATTACAAAATTATAGAATATGAATTGCGAGTCATAAATATGAAAACGATATAAAATGTAGAGAAAACGAATTGAACCTTTGGTCCTAGCAAAAAGGCCTAAGAACAGATATCAAAGCAGATATCCTCCTAATCGTCACACCCAAGATTGATCGAGAAATGCCCTTGTATTTGCTAGAAAATTAGAGAGAAAAAGAGTCTGTATCTTTTTGTGATGTCAATTAATGATGATTAAATTAGAGAGTTAGAATGAGTAAAACTCCTCCCATATACTCCCTATCACATGGCACAAATAGGAGAAAAATAAGGGATATTTTTCTCTTATTTTGTTACCATATTGACCGAAATTCCTCAGAGTAATCTGGACTCTTTTTCGGTTATATTAGCTTCCATTTAATATAATGTTATACATATTATATTTGTCTAATATGTTGTCATACATTAATAAGGTCCATTACAACATTTTGCAGTGGATATATTAACATAACAACTATTATGACAATCGTATAATATATACTTCAATTATAAATATCGTTATATTTATAATCCTGCTAATTAAATATAACAGTTTATGTTTAATTACGAATTAACATTTTAATTCGTTTAAGCTCACATTATATACTACAACTAAATATAACATTTTATATTTAATTACGAATTACAGTTAATTCGTCTTAGCTAACATTATTTAATCGTTATTAAATAATTATGTCATCATCACATTGACTAACCTTTTAGTCAAAACACCGACTAACCTTTTAGTCATTAAATAAGGCATCAATATGATTATTTTCTCAAATAATCACATCTCTCAATCACATCCTTTAGGTGTGACTTTTAGGGACCAGTTGATCACCGCCATCTGTATGACAATAACGTCAAACTTATCTAGCAAGCCAACCGTTATCGATAAACGTTAATCAACTGATTACAATACAAAGTATACCCTGTGAACCTATAGAGAGTTATTTATGTTATTGCACTAACTGTGGAGGACACTGGCTCCAACAATCTCCCACTTGTCCGTACAAGTGTATGTGCGATAACCGATTCTCATATCCATATTAAATTTCTCCCACTCCATGTAAAACAATTTGCAAAGTCCGTATTCACAAAGGTCGTATTTTACAAGTGATCTGTATCAAGAGTGGTTTCCCCGACTAGAGAGTAACTTAACTGATAAACGAATCTTCATTCGAGCATGGCCATGCATTTCATTTACAGCTCCTCGAGTGGCCCTAAGAAATATCATATCCTGATAAAGGTTGGATATTTTCTTCAACTCGAATCTTGCAGATACAAGCGCAGTATGAAATGACCCAGTGAAAATCTACTTAGCCTCCTTTTACGGTCGACCATGAGAAAGAAACCAAAGTCACCCCAAAACGCCTTTATCCTCAAGAACATGTCGATAGTCCAAATAATCGACTCTAGGAACACTATTGATTCCTCCCCACGACCTGGAACTACTGTTCTTAACCATTTAGACTTCAATAACGTCTTCACAAATGTCCTGCGCAGTAATCATAATAAAACCCGCCATCTGTGTATCGATCAGTCAACTGGTTTGACTTAATGGCTCTTGAACACCATTCAACCACCGACGTCACAAAATAATTGCCAGAGTTATCAGCTCATGTAGGCGATTACGGACCAAACCAAAATATAATGTAATTCAGTTCACTTTGTGGTGTTCAATGTTGTCAGTACAACCCACATGAAAAACAAAATATAAAACAAAACGATGATTTCATAGATAGTTTTATGAAAAAGATACAAGTGTCTAATCCATATAAAACAACTAATACAACTCAGGAACACGTTTGATTCCCATGGAAATAACGTGCCCTTCATGCTTATCATATTTCAACGGTTTAGTGAGAGGATCTGCGACGTTATCATCCGTAGCAATCTTGTCTATCACTATCTCCCTTTGCTCCACGTAATCTCGGATCATGTGAGCCTTCCGTTGTACATGCCTAGACTTGTTGCTGGACTTAGGCTCCTTAGCCTGTAAGATGGCACCACTATTATCACAATAGATGGTGATCGGGTCATCCGAACTAGGAACTACGGTTAGTCCCTGTAAAAACTGACGCATCCATATAGCTTCCTTTGCAGCCTCTGAAGCAGCATAGTACTCGGACTCAGTCGTAGAATCTGCTATAACACTTTGTTTGGAGCTTTTCCAGCTGACCGCAGCGCCATTAAGAGTAAAAACGAATCCAGATTGAGATTTCGAGTCATCTCGATCCGTTTGGAAGCTAGCATCTGCGTAACCGATTGCGCATAGCTCAGTGTCACCTCCATAAGTCAATACCCAATCCTTAGTCCTCCGTAG
>JAIUZE010053294.1:463-20088 GCA_022085475.1 Heliosperma pusillum
TATAATTTCTAACATGTGAGAAATAATAATTAATGAAAAACCTTTTAATTAAATATTTTACTTATTAATATTTCTCGCTTGCTAATTATTACAAAACGCGATAAAAATGACGATAACTCAAAAACCGTCACAAGTTCCAAAGTGGGACCCACGGCTGATTTGGGCCGAGACTTTACATGGGCCTGGACTGGGCCTCACGGACCTATTTGGGCTGATTTGGCTGTTTTTCCAACTTTTACCAAAAACCGTTTCTTAAAAATTCCCGCATGCTTTAACATAATTACTACCCGTCAAAACAACAACATAACAATCAAACATCGACACAACCCAAAGACCAAAACCCGGACCCACCATGAACCAGCCCAGACCGGCCTGAACCGGCCTGGTTTGGGTCCGGTTCTCAGCCTTTCCTCACGGTTCAACCACCACAACAACAACCCCCTTTTTCCAAATTAATTCTAACATGTTTTTAATTAACAACACCCATTTTAACAACCAATTTAACCATCCAACATA
Organism: Heliosperma pusillum; assembly: GCA_022085475.1. NCBI lineage: Eukaryota > Viridiplantae > Streptophyta > Magnoliopsida > Caryophyllales > Caryophyllaceae > Heliosperma > Heliosperma pusillum. The sequence goes on from JAIUZE010053294.1 coordinate 980, forward strand.
CAAAAATCATCATCATGAAGAAATCATAAAAATATAACAAGAACACCAACAAATTTATAAATTCCTACAACATAATAAAATTAACAACCTATCATGTTACTAACTAAAAATCATAAAATCATAATAATATGAACAAAAACTAAAGATGAACCAAAAACTAAAGAAAACAAAAGCTAAAGGCTATGTTACTAACTAACATCATAATTAACCATAACATGAACCAAAAACTAAAGGCTATGTGACATTTATTCGTCGAGTAAAACGGAATTGTTACCTTAGCTAGCAAAACAATTAGCACCAAAATAATAAGAAGTATAATAATAAGAACCCTTCTACTAATCTTCACCCAAAATATACGAGTCTCCAAACTCGTCTTCAAAATCTTCCCCTATAAGAAATGACAAGAAAAACATTATTAGAACTTAAACTTGATTTTCCATAATTAAAGTGTTGAAAACGATTTTGTCGGAATTGAAATAAAACCGTACGTGAAGATGGGAAGCGAAGAGGAGAGTCTAGAAATATAAGTTAGGACGGATTTAATTAAGAAATGAAGATTTTATGAAGGTTTTGCTCAAGAACGATGATGAACAATTGAAGAACACGAAGAACAAATGAAGAACGATTAAAGAAAGTGATATTTTGATCTTTATTTGATTTGTTGAAAAATGAAAAGTTGTTAGTGAGTGGAGTGATGTGTGTGCCGTGTAATTATAGGCAAAAAGGGATGTCGGGTTTTGAAATTGTTGTTACGTAATTGACTCGCGTTTAATAATTATTTTACGGTAAACGATTAAAGATAATTAACGATAAAGTTAATTAAACTAAATATCAAGATATTATGATATTGAAATGAAAAATAATGAAAATATCAAGGTCTAAGAGAGTAAGAAGTGCCGTGTGGTTTTGAGCTTGTCGGGTCTGATTTCGAGCGTTTTGCGTAATTTTCGTTAACTGATCGATAAAGTGAAATAATATATAGATATTATGATATTGTAATCAAAAGTAATGAAAATATCAAGCCCTATTAGAGGGGAAAGAGCCGTGTGGATAGGTGAGTAATCGGGTCTGATTTTTCTCGATTTGCGTAATCTCCGTTGACGGAGCGATAAAGTAACAAATATCTAAGATATTTGTATTAGTTTAATCGAAAGAATTAAAATATCTCAAGTGAGTGGAAAACGATGACATGGGAGCGTGACTCATGCCAAAGTCGAGTTTCGAGTTTGTTACGGGATTTACGATGAGTCGGGAATAGTTAAATGATGTTCGGTTAAAAACCGTAAAAGTTATTCTTTAAATTCCGAATAAATTCAAAATAATTATATTAAATTATGATAAATCTTAATAAATCGAAATAAAAATAAATCAAAAATATTATTTTTTTAAATAAAATTTCGGTCTTCATACTTATGAGACGAGTCGGGAAAAGTCAACGGAAGTCAAAGTTGACTGAAAAGTCGAGAAAAGTCGAAGATGACTTAAAAGTCAAGAAAAGTTTAGGACGACTTAAAAGTCAAGAAAAAGTCAATGACGACTTTAAAAAAGTCAAGGAAAAGTCAAAGACGACTTAAAAGTCAAGAAAAGTCAAAGATGACTAAAAACGGTCTTTTCATGGAATCCCTCAAAAATTCCAAATACGAACGCGGAATTTCAAAATAAGACTCGGAACAAAAATTCCTATTTTAAAAACTTAAGTTCTACTGAAAAGTGTAGTAAATATTTTTACTAGAAAAATCGGGTATATTTCGGTTGTTACAGACACCTCAAGAACACTTTATCACAACCTCAATTCTAACGGCCTTCTTCGGATATCGGCATCAGGACTTTTGACGGTCTTGGAGGGCTTCATTCTATCACGAGTGACCTTCACATTATCAATGGTTTCAACAAGAACATCGGGGCCTAAATCACGATTGTCACTCAATTGATTCCAACATATAGGACTCCGACATTTTCTTCCTTAAAGAGCTTCATATGGAGCCATCTTGATAGATGCATGATAGCTATTGTTGTAAGAAAACTCCACCAACGGTAAGCTCTTTTCCCAACTAAACTGAAAGTCGAGTGCACAAGCTCTAAGCAAGTCTTCTAAAGTCTGAATAGTCCTCTCAGTCTGACCATCCGTAGCGGCATGAAAAGCCGTACTCATCAACAACTTACTACCCATGGCCTCTTGCAAAGCTTTCCAAAATCTCGAACAGAACCTCGGATCTCGGTCGGATATAATCTCCATAGGAACACCATGGTATCTAACAATTTCATCCACATAAGCTTTCGCTAAACGGTCCAAACTCCAAGTTTCTTTGATCGGAATAAATCTAGCACACTTGGTCAACCGATCAACAACAACCCAAACAGCATCTTTACCTCCAACGGTTCTCGGCAAAGCCATAACAAAATCCATAGAAATAGATTCCCACTTCCATAGCGGAATATCCAAAGGTTGCAGCAATCCACCGGGCCTCTTGTGTTCAATCTTCACTTGTTTTGGCAAGTACACATCTTCCAACTATGACACAACATCACCCTTCAAGTTTCGCCACCACGAACTGAGCTCAAATCCTTGTACATCTTATCACCTCCGGGGTGAATAGAATAAGGGGAAAGATGAGCTTCATCAAGAACTCGCTTCCTCAAATTAAGAGCATTAGGAACAAATAAACTACCATGGAAACGAAGAACACCTTCATTATCAAACTTGAAATCTTTACCTTTACCTTCAAGAATCTTGGCTTGGATAGACTTGTAGGTAAGATCATCAACTTGGCTTTCGCGGATTTCACGGAGAAACACAGGTTCGGCAATCATAGCACCAACATGAACAAATCCACGCTCTACACACTCCAAACTCAACCTTCGAAACTCGGCACAAAGATCAATAGGTAATACATGCAAAGCATTCAAAGCATGAGAAGCTTTCCTACCAAGAGCATCTGCAACAACATTTGCCTTCCCTTCATGATATAATAACTCAAAATCATAATCGTTCACCAACTCCAACCATCTTCTTTGCCTCATATTCAACTCTTTTTGAGTAAATATGTATTTCAAACTCTTGTGATCGGTGAAGATACGACAATGAACTCCAATTAGATAATGTCTCCACACCTTCAAAGCATGAACAACGGCGGCCAATTCCAAATCATGAGTAGGATAGTTCACTTCATGAACTCTCAACTGCCTTGAAGCATAAGCCACCACCTTCCTATTTTTCATAAGAACACAACCCAGTCCCATTTTAGAAGCATCACAATAGACATCATAGTCTACTCCATCTTCAGGCAAAGTCAACACCGGAGCGGTAGTTAACCTCTTCTTTAACTCTTGAAACGCTGCTTCACAAGCTTCATTCCATAGGAATTTGGTTTCCTTCTTCAATAACTGAGTCATAGGTCTAGCAAGCTTAGAGAAATCCTTGACAAATCTTCGATAATAACCAGCTAACCCAAGGAAACTTCGAATCTCTCTAATATCAGTCGGACTCTTCCAATCAACAACGGCCTCAATTTTGGAAGGATCCACCATAACACCCTCTTTCGAAATCACATGCCCAAGAAAGGACACTTTAGGTAACCAAAATTCACACTTAGAGAACTTAGCATACCACTTTTGTCGACGTAGAACACTCAAAATAATCCTCAAATGAATAGCATGCTCATCTCGGACTTGGAGAAAATAAGAATATCATCAATGAACACCACCACACACTTGTCGAGATACTCACTAAAAGTGCGGTTCATTTGATCCATAAAGATAGCGGGAGCATTCGTCAATCCAAAAGGCATCACCTTGAACTCATAATGACCATACCTCGTACTAAAAGCGGTCTTTGGAATATCAACATCTCTAACAGGAATCTGATGATAACCAGATCTCAAATCGATCTTTGAAAAAGTAGAAGCACCCTTTAATTGATCGAATAAATCTTCAATTCTTGGTAAAGGATACCTAATCTTGATTGTAATCCGATTCAATTCACGATAATCAATACAAAGCCTCATAGAACTATCTTTCTTCTTCACAAAAAGAACGGGAGCACCCCAAGGAGAGGCACTTGGTCGAATAAAACCCTTCTCTATCATATCATCTAGCTGCTTCGTTAATTCTTTCAATTCGTACGGAGCCATACGATAAGGAGCTTTGGCAATTGGACCAGAACCAGGAACAAGATCAATAGAGAATTCAACATCACGCTCGGGAGGAATCCCGGGCAAATCGGGGAATACATCAACGAATTCTCGAACAATAGGCACATCTTCAATACTTGTCAAAGAGGTAGTTGAAGAAGTCACAACACACAAGAATGCTTGGTGACCCTTTCTAACCATACTTACCAACCTCATAGCGGAAATTAAAGACACACCTTTACGGGGATGAGATCCCTTATAGGTTATTCTAACCCCTAAAGGACTCTTTAAATAAATCTTTTGATCACGACACTCAAACCTAGCATGATACATTGCTAGCCAATCTATACCTAATATAATATCGAACTATCCTAGAGGAAACTTAAGGAGATTAGCGGGAAAGATAGAACCCGCAATAGATATAGGTACATTTGGATAAAGGGTTGAACAAGAGATAATATCTCCGGATGGTAAGGATATGGGAGTATCCTCACTAGATGTAGGCTTGATAGATAATTTATTAGCATAAGTCGATGACACAAAAGACATAGAAGCACCGGTATCAAAAAGAATAAGACACGGTTGCTCTAAGATTGAGAACATACCCATAATGATCTCGGGATGAGCATCGGCCTCAGCACGGCTCATGACAAAGATTGAACACTTAGGTTTAGGAGGAGGAGGGGGCAACTTCTGATCGGGGCAATCCTCGTAACGATGACCACCTTTTTGACAAAAGAAGCACACATACGGTCGGTTGGAACAAGTAATACCGGGGTGTAGAGAAAGTCTACACCGGTTGCAAAAACGACCTTGAGTTTGAGCTTGAGGAGTATAAGGCATATGAGCCACATTTGAAGTAGCTCTAGGAATAAAAGGAGCAGGATTCCTTGTATAAGCATTGGAAGGAGGATTGAATCTCCTCTTGCTAGCATAAGAATTAGAAGGAGACGGAATAAACGGTCTCTTCCCAAAAGCATTCGGCCTAGGAGCATAAGAAGGAGAGGGATTATTCATTAAAGCTTCATCTCTAATAGCCTTAATTGAATTCTCGGCCCACAAGGCATCATCATAAAGATCTCCAAAGGAATTGGTATTCCTTTTCACTTTACTTTGCAGAACGGCACTCAACTTGTTACGATAATAGAATGCGCGGTCTTCATCATCTCGGATAAGCCTCGGCGCAAAGTGCGCAAGCTTATTAAACTCCGTAGTAAACTCTTGAGCTGATAAGTTGCCTTGTTTATAATCAATGAACTCCTTGAGCCTTTGTTGTTTAAGCTCTTTAGGATAGAATCTCCCTTCCACGAGAGCTTTAAAGCAAGCCCAGTTAAAGTCCTCTTCAAGAACAGCAGTGGCACTTGTGATAGCCCACCAGTTGTCAGCTTCCCTCACCAAGAAATGCTTTGCGATCCTCACCTTGTCCTCTTCTCGGACTTGGTATAGATCGAACTGCTTCTCCATCTCACGGAACCAATCGGATAACTCCGTAGGATCCGGCTCTCCACCATATGGTACGATCTTACTTCTAGCTATCTGCCCAGCTACCCATGCGTAGCCACCTTGATGGTTATCTTCCCTTCTAGGGGGAACTTGGTTGGCATTAGCTAACGCCGCATCTTGCTGATTTTTCAGCACTTGAGTGAGAGCTTCCATCATAACGTTCTCAGCTAATCGTGGTCTAACCATCTTCATAAGAAACAACAACAATTTAAGTTACTCCTATCAATTAGCATAAAAAAATAGACTACCAAGTAAAGTCCTTAACTTCTACCCAAATCTCTCATTTATTATTTCAAGGTCAAGTAGTTTAAGTAAGGGTTCACGTGTGTGCGTCGGGAGCGATAAAGCTCTGATACCAACTGTGACAACCCTCGCGAATGCGGAAATATAAAACATACAAGCATGTGAAATAATATGCGGAAATACGGAGTTTTAAAAACTTTTATACATGCAAGATAGATAAAACGAGGAGTGTCAAAAAATTACAAACTAAATACGGAAATACAACAAAGAGACAGGGTCTCTCAAAATATTAGCAAAGAACAAGTGTTTAGCAAAACTAGCTAAAATCGTCTAGAGGTGAAACTTCCAGGGACAACGCTCGCTAGCTCACACCCGAACCCAAAATAGTCAAAAGCAAAAAGCCATCCACGCAAGCAACCTGTTCATCCATGAAAAACATGAACGCCACAATCACTGGGGAGTAACTCCGGGTTCTCCCAGCCATATCACATTAAACGTACATATAAGGAAATACAAAAGTAAAATCATGCATATATGAATACACATTTGAGATACGATAAGAATAGATAGGCAATCAATATATAATGATAAGATCATGGTGAAATCAAATCCGAAACCATCATGTTATTCAAAGACTCGGGAAGACACTCTTAGGCAACCGAATACGCTCACTATGGCTTGCATCTCACCGTTAGCGGTATAAGTTTGATAAGATTGAGACTCGACAGACAAACCAAGTCAAGTCATGCGATGATCACAATAAATCCAACATATTATCATCCGTTCACGAACCAAGACATTGACGGTGCCCAATCACGCAATGACCATGAATAATATCATGAAATCACGCATTCAAGAACGACGACACAAGACGACATCTCTCACGGTAAATGAAACGCACTAGCACCGTGTACATGGCAAGTATGATTAAAAGGCATCCACGGGATAAAGCATTTCCCTGAACTCATACACGATGCTACATTTCGTATATGTAGACTAATTTCCTCCTGGTAGCACGACGATAATAAATATCCGGTCCTAGTCTAAACCTGGCCAGACTCTCGGAATATAACGTGTTCCGATTCGACATACGATAAAACGTTTCGCATCCAAGACTCGGTCTTACACATGACGCCGAGTACCCCAAATTTGGTAGATCAATTCACGAAAGAGGAGGAAAAGAGCACAAGCCTCATAACAAGCGGTACGCTACATGCAAATAACACCACCTCGCAAGTACACAACATTTGACGGCCGGGTCGATCAACGCACAGCGTTCAACTCCCAACAACATCGTCGTATGCCCACTAACACATGCATTTAAGCAGTAGGATACCTCTCCGTTCCGACATTCCAGCCTTACGAACGGGAAGGTAGCCAAGGGAATGAGACTACAAAGCACAAGACAAAATAGTGCTCAAACCGTATCATTTGTAAAAACCGACTCAAAGTGGGAACATACCAAAAACCGTCACAAAACATGAGAATAGGGAATCATATAAGTTTAAATATGATAAACATGAGTCAATACATGATACATAAGCATTAGAACAAGTTTATGAAGCATAATGAATAAAAACATAGATACCTCTCCAAAACAACGTTGTTTGGAAACCAACGAAAACAAGGGTCCACTTCAAACGGTCATAACTAGAGTTCTAGACATGAAAATGCAGAAATTCCAAATGGAGGTGATAGCTTAACCTCTTACGGTTCCAACGAGATGTTACAAGCCCAAAACAAGCAAGTAACGAAGGAGATATGATCATTTTACGAAAAGGGGTCAGTGAAGGAAAACTGCAGTCGGCCGCGCGCAACGCAGCCTGCGTCACCACGACGCAGCCTGCGTCCTACGACGCAGCCTGCGTCCCACGACGCAGCCAGCGTCCTACACGGGATTCAGGCACAATCAAATCCCAACAAGTTATCAACCAAAAATCCTCATTTATCATCACAAACCATCAATTCTCATATCAATTAACAACTAACAACAACCATCAACAACAACACAAGTCCTAAGCATACTAACCATAATCTAAATACGATTACTAGCCTAGAAAACACATAAAACACGTAAATGATATCGAGTAACCCTTCACCGTTACCTTTATGCGTCTTCACTACTCGTCAAGCTCCTCTTCAATTAGAAAATAGTCTTTGTCGGGATCTTGGAGGTCACCACCTACAAATAGATCATAAAAGATGAATAAAATTCATCTTGAGAAAGACGGAAAGTTTGAAAAGCGAGAAAGACGATGATTTTAATATCAATACGGATAGAGGAAGGTAAGAGGGGAAGAATGAGACGAACTTACGTGAATTTCGACAAGAAACGAGTGAGATATGACGATTCAAAGATTGGATGAAAATGGAGGCAAGGGTTTTGATTTGGGTTTCTTAGTGATGAAGTAAGTTGAATTGTGTTGAATGAAAATAGGATAAGGGAGTATGAGTTGTATATGGGAAAAAGTCAACAAAAGTCAAATTCGCCTTAAGACAGGATTCTCATGGAATCTCGCGGAAATTCCAAATACGAACTCGGAAATTCTAAATTCGACTCGAAACTTTAAATTCTAAATTAAACCTTAAATTTGCTAAAATGTATCTGTAAAATATTTTCACTAGAAAAATAGGGTACATTTCCGGGTGTTACAGAAATAGTGAAATCGAAATTCAAAACAAACGTTAGTAAGTGCAGGACTAGTCAAAACCCTTTAGAGCTACAAGAATAATCCAGGTAAAAAGTCCAAACATCCAACCAAACGCAAAATCCAGGTATAAAAGCAAAAGAAATCGATTTTCTCCAAAAAGAGTGTACACAATCCATCTTTAGACTTCTTTGAAACGTTAAGTTAGAAATATAATATGAAAATTTGAAGGTTTTCTCAAAGATAAAATCAAATAACAAGACATTACACATACATAGAGCGACTCGAACATCAAGTTCACAAATCACGATAACAAAATATATACAAAACACGCAAAAACAAAACAAATCGAATTCTTAGGGATAGGAAGATTAAGATAAAGTCAGCAGGAAGATCTACAAGAATTCGACATCACTAAATCTACTAATAAACCAAATCCTCAAGAGAATGCAAGTTACCCAATTTGCAACTCATCATTTTCAATCATCAGAAATCCTACAAAAATATTCCATAATCACGAAACTTCGAGTAACAATTCCCAATTATTCGAATCCAATTAGAATCTACTAAGGTCCATCGGCACGGTAGACTCCACAACTAACAATCCACATGAAAGATTTATTACACACTCTAATCTTCTTAGTTTCATCAAAACTCTTACTAGAAACTACCAACAAAATATTTATCTATGGAAACATGATCCCTAACAACCACAAAGTAAAGGAGACTTACCATGAAATCCTTTGATCCAATTTATTCCAAAACTCATTATCCTAAATTATTAACAATGAACCTTCTCATTTTCAAAAGGTAGATCACCAAACCTCAAGAGAAATTAGTCACAAAATCTCATTTCACTTAAATTTTGCCAATCTTAGAGCAATGCGACCATACATCAATTTATTTAGCTCTTTCAAACTCTCACTACATCAGTTTTCTCTTATGACAATATTCCTCATGTCCGGTCATCCAAATCCAAATTCCACAAAGTAATTATTCCCGTTAGGGTCCAACATTTAAAGACAACAATTTCCCAAGTAACATTTAAAGAAATCACTAAGATTCTTAACCACAACAACCAACTATCGTTATGCTTATTTCGATCCTCCAAATGATATTGCAACATCAAGCTTTCATAGTCTAAAACCACTAGGAGAGTTTCATCCTAAGGTTTAAATCCCAATCCTATTCATGTTCAAAATCAACACGAAGCTAGCTAACAACCTAATCATCTCACCAGAGGAAAGACAATGACACCATGACATTGGAAACGATATAAGATTTCGAGGGAAACACGAACGCGATAAGATCGGACGAAAATTAGAGGAACGCTAGAGGCAGGGAGCCAAAAGCTAGATATTGGATAGATATAGCTATGAAGGTAGCCAAGCAAAGGAAGAGATAAGAGAAAACAATTTCCTAGGAATCGGGCTTAGTAGGAACGTGCATGAAAGGAAATGGAAAGGGATAATGGCACGAGAAAAAGGTTTAAGGTTTAATCCACAAAATTCCCTTTTCAAACTCAGGGCGATAGCAAAGCAAATCACCTCAATAACAAAGGTCTCTTACAAGGGACCCTCGTACCACAAATCATCGGAGTAAGGTACGCCTAGTTTTAACAAATCGATTACAACCCAAATCATCCATACTTTCATATCACACGGATTCCCAAATGCGGAATTGCAACTCAAGCATAATAACATTCTCTCACTCCATAATTTGACACATTCCCAAAGGTTTCAAAAACCGAAGAACCAATAAGGAATTCTCCATACTAATCTCTTTTCAACTTCTACGGCCACAAGGTAGAACACCGAACAAAACGTCATTATCAACATCATATAGCCCACGAGTTCATTATTAACAAAGTACAACATCAAGTCAAACATCATCATTAACGTCCCAAGGTATTTCCATCATAGCTCACATCATCGAATCTCGCTCATATCTATAATCTTCAAGTAATATGGTTCAACTTACAACGAAACCTTACTACTTCAAACGAGTCTCCGATGCCATAAGATAAGATCATATCTCTAAATCCAAGAACTATAGCCAAAAGCTTTTCTACCAAGCCTATACTCACAAACACCCAATAGGAAACCACAAGACGTCACTTAATCTCAAAAGTATTTCGCACCTCAAGATATCATTCTAAACTTCTTATTTACACCAATTAAACATATCATAAGCATGGTCTTCAAAACAATACTAAACTTCTAAGTCCAAAAGACTAAATTACTAATGAGTTAAGAAGTCATAGCCAACTCATTCGACCTTACACCATCGAATATTATGAACTATCCACACATTAGTCATGGCAAGCATCAAGCATTAAAATCATCAAACTTATCTTACCACAATTTCCTCAAGGATCCCAACTCTCACCACTAGGGGTGAACTTAGGTCTACACAATTTTTCTCAAATCCCCAATTCATTCTAACAAACACTAATATTCCACAAAGTCTAAAATTCTTCCAACCAAGTACAATATGCCACAAACAAAAGGGTATGGTGTCCACAAAAGGTCACATAAGGAAGTTGATGGTACAAATTGATAAGGAGGAGGAAAGTAACAAGAGTACTTTCCAAGAGGCAAACAAGTTGGAAGATAAAGAAGCACCTAGATAGAAGGAAGAGAGCATAATACATTAAGGACGAGAGAATTCATAGATGAGGAAGAAATACACTTCAATTAGGCTTGTCAATCTTCAAATCTTTGGTAGAGGATACTTCTTCTAGGTAACACATGATCCACCTTAAGACGGTAGATATAAATAAACATAACATCACTCAACACAATCAACAAACAAGTTAGAACCTAACAAACATCAAGTACACCAAAGACTACCACCTTAGGTCCTTAAGTCTACCCATCTCTCATTTATTATTTCAAGGTCAAGTAGTTTAAGTTTAGGGTTCACGTGTGTGCGTCGGGAGCGATAAAGCTCTGATACCAACTGTGACAACCCTCGCGAATGCGGAAATATAAAACATACAAGCATGTGAATTATATAGCGGAAATACGGTATTTTAAAAACCTTTATACATGCAAGAGAAATACGAGGAGTGTCAAATATTACAAACCAAAGTACGAAATAAACTACAACAAGAGACGAAGTCTCTCCAAATGTTAACAAAGTAAAAGTGTTTAGCAAACAAGCTAAAATCGTCTAGAGGTGTTTCATCCAGGGACTACGCCCGCTAGCTCACACCCGAACCCAAAATACCACAAGCAAAAAGCCATCCAATCAAGCAACCTGTTCATCCATGAAAAACAAGAACGCCACAGTCAGTGGGGAGTAACTCCGGGTTCTCCCAGCCATATCACATTAAACGTACATAAAAGGAAATACAAAATAGAAGCATGCATATATAGATATACATGTGAAATACGATAAGGATAGATAAGCAATTCAATATATAATGATAAGAGCATAAGAGTTACAAGTCCGAATCCATCATGTTATACAAAGACTCGGGGAAGACACTCTTAGGCAACCGAATACGCTCACTAGGGCTTACATCTCACCGTTAGCGGTATAAGTTTGATAAGATTGAGACTCGACCAACAAACCATGCCAAGTCATTCAATGATCAATCATATAATCATTCATGTAATCATCCATCCAAACACACCGACACAATGACGACATCTCTCACGGTAAATGAAACGCACTAGCACCGTGTACATGGCAAGTATGATTAACAGGCATCCACGGGAGAAAAACATTCCCTGAACGCATATACGATTCAATCCATTTCGTATATGTAGACTAATTTCCTCCTGGTAGGACGACGATAATAATACGGTCCTAATCTAAATCTGGCCAGACTCTCGAGATAAGACATATACCCGATTCGACATGTGGTAAGACGTTCCACATCCAAGCCTCGAATCATACAAAGACGTCGAGTACCCCAAATTCGGTAGAACAATTCACGAAAGACGCGGAAAAGAGCTCGAGCCACATAAAAAGCGGTACGCTACATGCAAATAACACCACCTCGCAAGTACACAACATTTGACGGCCGGGTCGATCAACGCAAAGCGTTCGCCTCCCAACAACGTCGTCGTATGCCCACTAACACATGCAATTAAGCAGTAGGATACCTCCCCGTTCCGACATTCCATCCTTACGAACGTGGAGGTAGCCAAGGGAATGAGAGTACAAAGCACATAACAAAATAGTGCTCAAACCGTATCATTTGTAAAAACCGACTCAAAGTAGGACATATCAAAAACTGTCACAAAACATGAGAATAGGGAATTATATAAACTTAACTATGATAAAAATGAATCAATACATGATGCATAAGCATTAGAACAAGTTTATGAAGCATAATGAATAAAAACATAAATCACCTCTCCAAAACAACGTTGTTTGGAAACCAACGAAAACAAGGGTCCACTTCAAACGGTCATAACTAGAGTTATAGACATGAAAATTCAGAAATTCTAAATGGACGTGATAGATTATCCTCTTACGGTTCCAACGAGATGTCACAAGTTCAAAACAAGCAAGTAACGAAGGAGATATGATCATTTTACGAAAAGGGGTCAGTGCAGGAAAACTGCAGTCGGCCGCGCGTAACGCAGCCAGCGCCACCACGACGCAGCCTGCGTCCCACGACGCAGCCACCGTCCCACACGGGATTCAGGAACGATCAAATCCCAACAAGTTACCCACAACAAAAATCCTCATTTATCATCACAAACCATCAATTCTCATATCAATTAACAACTAACAACATCCATCAACAACAACACAAGTCCTAAGCATACTAACCATAATCTAAATACAATTACTAGCCTAGAAAACACATAAAACACGTAAATGATATCGAGTAACCCTTCACCGTTACCTTTTCCACTATATAGTAATCTTTGTCGGGGTCTAGAAAGTCTCCACCTAAACAAAGACGACAAAAGATGAATAAAATTCACCTTTGAGAAAGACGGAAAGTTTGAAAAGCGAGAAAGACGGTAATTTTATTACCAATACGGATAGAGGAAGCTAAGAGGGGAAGAATAAGACGAACTTACGTGAACTTGAGCGAGAAATGAGCAAGATATGACGATTATAAGCTTGGATCAAAAATGGAGGCAAGGTTTTGGTTTTCTTAAGGAAGAAGGAAATTTGAGTTGGGTGAATGAAAAATAGGTTAAAGGGAGGTAGTATGAGGGAGTATATGTAGGGTGAGTAAGTGGAAAATTCAAGAAAAAGTCAAAGTCGCCTTAAGACGGGATTCACATGGAATCTCGCGGAAATTCCAAATACGAACTCGGAAATTCTAAATTCGACTCGGAAAATTAAATTCTAAATTAAAACTAAATTTCGCTGAAAAGTGTCCGTAAAATATTTTTACTAGAAAAATAGGGTACATTTGCGGGTGTTACACATATATTCTAAATATTAATATTTAAAGTCATTACGTAAATTTATACGGTAAACGAACCATGCGAATTATTATAAATGAAAACATAAGAAAGAAAAGTAAAGAGAATTGGCAGCGTGTGCCAGCCGGTCAGGTGGACCAGCTGTCGGCTACCCGGCTAGCACCAATGCAACAATTGAAAATCAACCAATATACAGCATGATCCAGCCGGTCAGTGGACCGGCTGCCGGCTACCCGGCTGGATCTTATGTCATATGAGAAAATGTAGGAAAACACATGGTGTGTCTCAGTCGGTCGGCTGACTGGCTGCCGGTCGGCCGGCTGAGACATACTTCATACCATTTTATTACGTAACAATAATAAAACAACAGCCAACTCCCAGCCGGCCGTCTGGGACAGAATATGCACGAAATCCATTGCATAACACCAATGAACATCAACCAACATCAATTATCATCATCAATCACCAATACTCATTAACAATTATCAACTAACAACAACCATTATCAACAACACAAATCCTAGGAGTAATCATCATATCTTAAATATGTTTACTAACATGAAAAACACATTAAAAACACGTAAAGATATCGAGTAATCTTCACCGTTACCTTTACGCGTCTTCAATCGATTTTTAAGCCTTCCTCTACTAGATAGTAATCTTTGTCGGGGTCTTGAAGGTCTCCACCTATAAAAAGACGATAAAAGATGAATATAATTCACCTTTGAGAATGACGGATAAATTGAAAATGAGAAATACGGTAATTTTATTACCATAAAAGGTAGAGGACGATGAGAGCGGAAGATTAAGATGAAAATAAGGAGATTTGAGTGAGAAATGAAGGAGTAGTGAGGAATTTGAGTTGATGCATAAAAGGAGTTTTGGGTTTTGGTGGCTTGGTGAAGAAGAAGGAGTAAGTGGAAAAGAATGAGGGAGTTAGGGTTTAAAGGAGGTATAAGGTGTGTAAGTGGAAAATATGGGAAAAAGCCCAAAAGCGCCTTAAGGCGTAACTCACACGGAATTTCGAGTAAAGTCCAAATACGAACTCGGATTTACTAAATTTGACACGGGAAACTAAGTTCTAGACTAAAACTAAAGTTACGCTGAAAAGTATCCGTATAATATTTTTAAATTACAAATAGGGTACATTTGCGGGTGTTACAAGTTGATCACCGCCGTCATACGACAATAATGTCAAACTCTAGTCAGTCAACCGTTATAGTTTTACGTTAATCAACCGACAAGTATAAATAAATAATATTTCCAAAATATATTCCACTAATGAGATTTTATTATGTAAACGCACTATTGTGGAGGACACCTACTCCAACACCTCCTCCCTTAAAGCAACCAAAACAAAACCCTAGCCACCCAACATTAAACCACCAGTCAAGAGAAGGGAATAAGTCAGCTATAATCATGTTATTAGTTCCTACAAACGAGGAACCACTTCCTACACTTAAGCAAGGATCTGTTGAACCTTATTTTGGGCTATAAATATGAAGCAAAGAAGACTCATTTGGAGAACTGGATCATGACCCATCATCACACAACATATCAACTACATCAAACATTACATAATTTGTGACAACCCTTGTGAAAGCGGAAATAAAAACAAACAAGCATGCATAAATAAGTGCGGAAATATGAAGTTTTAAAAACTTTTTTCATGCCAAACGATACGAGGAATGTCAAACTAAAACTACGTAAGTACGAAATCAAAGTAATAAGTACAACCGGAAACTAAAGTCCCTCAAATAACGTCTAGTGAGTGTAGAAATAGCTAAAATAAGCAATAAGGTCCACCTCATGATCGACGCCCGCTAGCTTACTCAAAGGAACCCTAAAAGAATGTAATCTCAACACCTGTTCATTCATAAAACATGAATGTCAAAGTCAGTGGGGAGTAACTCCGAGTTCTCCTAGCCATATCACATCAAAACGCATATAGGCAAGTACATAAGCATATAACATCATAGGTACGCTCATATCATGTTAAGTATTATTAAGCATTTCATAATTGAAAAAGCATGTGAAACAATCATTATATCATCATCATGCATAACCGACCCGGGGAAGACTCCCCTTGGCAACTATATGTACGCTAAGAGCTTTCATCTCACCGTTAACGACATATACATGAGAAGGTAGAGACTCAACATACAAAACCATACAAGGCGTCCAAACAATACAAGTGACCAATCCAACATATGATCGTATATAGGTAAACATACACATTGACGCGGGGTTTTTTTGTCGCCCTCCCCCGGCCAAAACAAAATTTATAAACTCAACTACTAATGTAGTAGCGGTAGTCGAGGTCGATCCACGGAGAGGTCAAGGATTGAGTACAAGTTCGTCTTAAATTATAAGCTAGCTACGCAAATCAGGAAGATAGTTAATATTAAACTAAGTAACTAAAGTAATAACTAGTTAAGTCTACTAGAATAGCTAAACAAGTAATACAAAAAGCGGATTAAATAGTAAAGAAAGGTCTAGGGTCCGATTTTCTCCACTAACATGCCTTATTTATTCCCATGAATCCCGTCAACAAGTCATTAGGGCGTTGTTTAGGGGAAAACGCCTCTAGGTCGCCTAACACCTCCCTCCCGGGTTCGCGTTAGGACGGTAGCTATCCCGACCACCTCCCTCCCGGGTTCGTGAGTCGGAATCCCCTATTCTAGGCCAAGGTCCACTCAAATGGGCCCATTCTCATGTACCCCGACAAAGTCTAAGGTCAAAACAAACACGTTATCTTCCCGGTCATCCCAATCCTTTTCCCAAAGGTAAAGTTCAAACCGACAATTAAAGGCACCCTCCTTAGGTTCTCCCTCCCGGGTTCAACCTAAGTCGACAACTAGTCTAAGTGAGGTGAGTCGGCTCCCAACCTAATCAACTCCCGTTGATGGTCAAGGGTCAAGAGTCAACAACAATCCCAAATAAAACATAAATAGTCAAATCCTTTAATTAACCCAACTAACTTGTAACACCCGGAAATGTACCCTATTTTTCTAGTGAAAATATTTTCCGGATACTTTTCAGCAAATTTAAGTTTTAATATAGAATTTTATGTTCCGAGTCGAATTTAGAATTTCCGAGTTCGTATTTGGAATTTCCGCGAGATTCCATGAGAATCCGGTCTTAAGGCGAGTTTGACTTTTCTTGACTTTTAAGTCGTCTTTGACTTTTCTTGACTTTTAAGTCGTCTTTGACTTTTCTTTGACAAAAGTCGTCTTTGACTTTTCTTGACTTTTAAGTCGTCTTTGACTTTTCTTGACTTTTAAGTCGTCTTTTGACTTTTCTTGACTTTTAAGTCGTCTTTGACTTTTCTTGACTTTTGAGCCGTCTTTGACTTTCGTTGACTTTTCCGACTCACCCTTTACTTATACTCCCTCATACTCCTTAACCTAATTCATTCACACAAACACAACCTTTCTTCCTCCTTAAGAAATCCCCAAAACTTTCCCTCTTTGATTTCGATCTTAGATTTCGCCTAGCTCAATCGTTTCTTGTTGAAATTTCCGTAAGTTCGTCTTATTCTTCCCCTCTTAACTTCCTCTATCCGTATTGATATTAAAATAATCGTCTTTCTCGCTTTTTAAATTATCCGTCTTTCTCAAGGTGAATGATATTCATCTTTTATTATCTAATTGTTTGTAGGTGGAGACTAGGAAAGCTTAGTAACCGTTTAAAGATGCTTAAAGGTAACGGTGAAGGGTTACTCGATATCATTTACGTG
Source organism: Heliosperma pusillum (assembly GCA_022085475.1). Taxonomy (NCBI): domain Eukaryota; kingdom Viridiplantae; phylum Streptophyta; class Magnoliopsida; order Caryophyllales; family Caryophyllaceae; genus Heliosperma; species Heliosperma pusillum. The sequence continues at coordinate 18,645 of JAIUZE010053294.1, forward strand.
TTTTATGTGATTTCTAGGATAGAAACCGTATTTAGATTATGGTTAGTATGGTTAGGACTTGTGTTGTTGTTGTTGGTTGTTGTTAGTTGTTAATTGATATGAGAATTGATGGTTTGTGTTGATAAATGAGGTTTTTGTTGTTGATAACATGTTGATATTTGATCGTCCTTGAATCCCGTGAAGGACGCAGGCTGCATCGTGGTGACGCAGGCCGCGTCATTCTCTGCCGACAGAATTTTTCCTGCACTGACCCCTTTTCGTAAAATGATCATATCTCCTTCGTTACTTGCTTGTTTTGGGCGTGTGGCATCTCGTTGGAACCCTAAGAGGATAAGCTATCACCTCCATTTTAAGTTTATGAATTTTCATGTCTAGAACTCTAGTTATGACCGTTTGAAGTGGACCCTTGTTTTCGTTGGTTTCCAAACAACGTTGTTTTGGAGAGGTGATTTATGTTTTTATTCATTATACTTCATAAACTTGTTCTAATGCTTATGCATCATGTATTGATTCATTTTTATCATAGTTAAGTTTATATAATTCCCTATTCTCATGTTTTGTGACGGTTTTTGGTATGTTCCCACTTTGAGTCAGCTTTTACAAATAATACGGTTTGAGCACTATTTTGTCTTGTGCTTTGTACTCTCATTCCCTTGGCTACCTCCACGTTCGTAAGGCTGGAATGCCGGAACGGGGAGGTATCCTACTGCTTAAATGCATGTGTTAGTGGGCATACGACGACGTTGTTGGGAGTTGAACGCTATGCGTTGATCGACCCGGCCGTCAAATGTTGTGTACTTGCGAGGTGGTGTTAATTGCATGTAGCGTACCGCTTGTTATGAGGCTTGTGCTCTTTTCCGCCTCTTTCGTGAATTGATCTACCGAATTTGGGGTACTCGGCGTCTAGTGTAAGACCGAGTCTTGGATGCGAAACGTTTATCGCATGTCGAATCGGAACATGTGATGCGAAACGTCATCGCATGTCGAATCGGAAAATGTGATTCCGAGAATCTGGCCAGGTTTAGATTAGGAGCCGTTTAATTATCGTTCCTACCAGAAGGAAATTAGTCTACATATACGAAATGGATTGAATCGTGTATGCGTTCAGGGAAGGTTTTACTCCCGTGGATGCCCATAATCATACTTGCCTTGTACACGATGCTAGTGCGTTTCATTTACCGTGAGAGTGGTCGTCGTCGTGTCGTCGTCTTTGAATGCGTGATTTCATGATATTATTCATGGTCATTGCATGATTGGGCATCGTCGTTCTTGAATGTGTGATTTCATGATATTATTCATGGTCATTGCATGATTGGACACCGTCAGGTCTTGGTTCGTGAATGGATGATAATATGTTGGATTCTTTGTGATCATCGCATGACTTGGCTTGGTTTGTTTGTCGAGTCTCAATCTTATCAAACTTATACCGCTAACGGTGAGATGC
>JAIUZE010053354.1:0-14274 GCA_022085475.1 Heliosperma pusillum
TTTTATGATTTCAAGTATTTTACCGTCAAGGAGTGTTGAGACTCGTTATTGGAGACGTTCGATAACTAGTTTCTCATTTATTGATGCGAAAATGTATCTTTTAAAGTCTTTGATTTGGGACGTTGATGTTCTTAACTATAGACGATAATCTTCCGCCCCATTGATAAGACCCTATATTTTTATTACAAGTATATTTTTAACAGTTTTAAAATAGACCTACATATATGTCACATTACTTATTCTAAGTTTCGAGGACGAAACTTTTTAAAAGGAGGGGTGATTGTAACAACCCGAAAAGTACCCAATTTTTCTAGTAAAATATCTTACGGATACTTTTCAGCAAAACTTAAGTTTTTAAAATAGAATTTATTGTTTTGAGTCGTATTTGGAAATTCCGAGTTCGTATTTGGAATTTCTGAGAGATTCCATGAGAATCCCGTTTTTAAGTCAACTTTGACTTTCGTTGACTTTTCCCGACTCGCCTTGTAATTTTGAAGACCGAAATTTTATTTAAAAAAATTATATTTTTAATTTATTTTTATTAGGATTTATTTAGATTTATCATAATTTAATATAATTATTTTGAATTTATTCGGAATTTAAAGAATAACTTTTACGGTTTAATCCCGAACATCATTTAACTATTTCCGAGTAATTTTAAATCCCGAAACAAACCCGAAACTCGACTTTGGCATGAGTCACACGCCCCATGTCATCTTTTTCCACTCACTTGAGATATTTTCATTCTTTCGATTAAACTAATACGAATATCTAAGATATTTGTTACTTTATCGATCCGTCAACGTAAATTACGCAAATCGCTCAAAAACAGACCCGATTACTACCTAAACCACACGGCTCTCCTACCCTCTAATAGGACTTGATATTTTTCTTTCTTTTGATTACAATAACATAATATCTTGATATTTGATTTAATTAACTTAATATCTAATTAATTACCGTAATATAATTATTAAACCCGAGTCAATTCCGTAACAACAATTTCAAAACCCGACTCCATATTTTCTCTATATGTACACGGCTCACTCACCACACTTACCCACTAACTACCTTTTCATTTTACCATAAATCAAATTAAGATCTAATTAACACTTTCTTTAATCGTTCTTCATCGTTCTTCGTCGTTCTTCGTCGTTCTTGAGCAAAATCATCATAAAACCTTCATTTCTTATTCAAATCCGTCCTAACTTATATTTCTAGAACCTCCTCTTCGCTCTCCATCTTCAAGTACGGTTTAATTTCAATTCCGACAAAATCGTTTTCAACACTTTAATAATGGAAAAATCAAGTTTTAATTCTAATAATGTTTTTCTTGTCATTGCTTATAGGGGAAGATTTTGAAGACGAGTTTGGAGACTCGTATATTTTAGGAGAAGATAAGAAGACGGGTTTCTTATTTTTCTTTACTTCTTATTTTGGTGCTACTTGATTTTGCTAGCTAAGGTAACGATTCCGATTTACTCGACGAATTAATGTCACATATTCTTTTTTGTTTGTTTTCATTTTTTGTTACTCTTATGATTTTTAGTATAACATGATAAGTAGTATGATTTATATGTTGTATGGAATTTTTTATATGTTAGTGTGCTTGACATATTTGTATGATTTAGTTATGACCATGATTTTTGTATGAATGATGGTTGAATTGGATGTTAAAATGGTTGTTGATTAATTAAAACATGTTAGAAATAATTTGGTGTGATTGGTGGTGGTGGCCGGATAAGGTGGCCGGAGAAACCAGCCCAAACCGGCCGGTTCAGGCTCGGTTCAGGCCGTGTTGGAGCTAGTTTCCTCCATTATTGCAAATAAATAAATAAATCTCTGTAAGTTCAACAGTGTTACTTTGTATAATAATCAGTTGATTAACGTTTATCAATAACGGTTGGCTTGCTAGATAAGTTTGACGTTATTGTCATACAGAGGGCGGTGATCAACTGGTCCCTAAAAGTCACACCTATAGGATGTGTTTGAGAGATGTGATTATTTGAGAAAATGATCATATTGATGCCCAATTAAATGACTAAAAGGTTAGTCAGTGTATTTGACTAAAAGGTTAGTCAATGTGATGATGAAACGATTATTTAATAATGATTAAATAAAGTTAGCTGAGACGAATTAACTGTAATTCGTAAAATTGAATATAAAAGGTTATATTTAATTATAGTATATAATGTAAGCTAATTAAACGTAAACCGTTATAATTAATTGGCAAATTATAAATATACGGATATTTATAAATAATGACGGATTATAATGTCGGTCTATGTAAAACGACGATTATAAGATATTACATTATATTGGAAGCTAAAATGACCGAAACACGGTATCCAGATACACTCGGGTTTTCGGGTCAATGGGTAGTTATTTGAGGAGACTAAATCTCCTCATATAAACTAAAAAGGGGCCGTGAGAATTGAGCAGTGAAAGAGAATTCTAAAACCTAATTTCTATTCTCACACAGCCTCCATCTGCAAATTCATCATAACAGACAAAAGTTAACTGTAACTTTTGACAAAACACAAAACCTTCTCTCATTAGTGAGATCGCGTAAAAGGTTTACTTTCTAGCAAAAGGAAAGGGTATTTCTCGGAGCATCTTGGGTGCAACGATTAGGAGGATATCTACTTTGATATCTCTGTTCTTTACGCCAGTTGCTAGGACCGGAGGTTGATTTCTAAATCTATATTCCTTTTGTTGTTTTCGTTTATGACTAGTATAATCAAGTTATTATTATTTCGTTATAATCCTATAATAATTGTATTGTGGTAATACCGATTTCCCACAAGTGGTATCAGAGCATAGGCCACGAAATTGTTTTAATTTGATTTCATAAACCGAAACTGTTTATGTCGCTGTGTGTTTGACTCGATCGAGGACTTTAGTGTCTCGATCGAGCAGTTTTTGTGAGTTTTTGGTCGATCGAGTACTTGCTTTCACTCGATCGAGCCGTTTTCTATGTAGTTTGATCGATCGAGTAAATGGTTTTGATCGATCGAGCAAATTTTCTAATAGGTTTGGTCGATCGAGTAATTTGGTATGATCGATCGAGCGGCTTTCTCTATTTTTGGTCGATCGAGTGTTTTTAATACTCGATCGTGGTCCCTGTTTGTCGACTAGGAAGAATTAATCGTATTTCCTTTCGTATTCGTTTTCATTTAGATTTATTTTGTTATTTTAATCTGTTAAAATAACATAGAATAGATTTGTAGATATTTTAATTTAATAAAGATTAGATTAAAATGAAAATGAAAATGTTGTTGAATGAGTTTATCATATGAAATGATATTAATTTTTCCCTATTTAGTCGATAAGGACCGTTTTGCTTGAAAAATTTGCCGAAAAACTTTATGCTGAAAAATTTCTGTTTTTTTTTGTGTTCAAGTTTTTGGCCTTTAATTGTACATCATTCGGATTTTGTATAATTAATGTGAAACGGTTCACATATGCTTAATATCTTACATTTTAAAGCAGTTTGAAATGTTTAGGATAGTTCATTTTATCAGTAAAATGAATAGGGATTGTAATTGATGTGGGTAATTACAGAATTACCACATAATTATAATCTATGTTAAAGGGTGGTTTGGATAATAAAACATCGTAATAACTGTATTATGTCTTGTATGTTTTATTTTAGTTGATGCTTTTATATTGTTATTGGGAATGTTTGAATGAATTTTTAACGTTTTTTTTACAATCAGTTGTAACTTAGTGTGGCCTTAGTAGATTGTGTTACCGTAATGATGGTAACATAGTCTTGGATGTATTTTGAGATCTCGCATCTCCATTATTTTTAGTTTAAGGTTTTGAAATTAGTATGTAATAAATAGGATCTTTGTAATTTTAATTATTGTAATTTCAAAGAAGACTAAAGATGGAGATTGGAGCTCACTCCCGCTGCATGGACCAAGAAGGGTGATAAAGTCAAGCTTCGAGGGTCTAATCTGTTGGATTCCGAGTTGTATTTTATTCTTTTTGGTAGGATAGGCCACACTAGGACATGTTTTTCTTTTACGTTTTTCATTCTCGTTTTTCTTTCCTTCACATGATAGATAATTGCATCATATTCCGCCTAAACCAAACCACCTAATAAAATGCATGTAAAATGATTCATATAGGTTGAATATTTTAATCATGGACATACAGATGTCACTCGCTTTTAGGGCCATCACCTTAGTTAAATCATTCTCGAGTTGCTAGACATTCGTTCACTTAAAATGAATTTAAGTTAAGATGATGGGACCTTCCCCTATAAATTAAAATTGAGACTAGTCTTTATAGGGAAAACTACTATGAGCCCCTTCTTCGTCGGAAGTCATAATATGACCCCTTCTACGTTGGGTAAGTAGTGAGTGTTGACCTATTTTATCTCAACATTATAGTACGAGTAATATCTCGTGATTATGATGGACTATAGATAGAATTTACAGAAATTTATCGACCAGGAATTCTAAAAGTAGAATTAGCCAAGAGGTTGGCTTATCAATTTACAGAAATTGAGTCTTGGGATCATTTATATAATTCTTGAGGGAGGTCAATTGTATAAATGCACGAGTCATCGAATTAAAATGTTTTTCATTAGACTCGAATTTAAAACGATGAAACTTATCATATTTATTTTCTTTTCACAGTCAAATATTCAGATATAAACTGCTTAAAATAACAAATGGCTGGACGTACAGACGACCCAATGCCAAGTGCTACACTCGCTCGCGAGTCCTGGCTAAAGATCTTTATGGACAACATGAATCAGTCCACGCGACTGAAGAATGATGGGTCCAACTTTGCGGACTGGGAGGCGGCATTACGGAATGCTGCCATTGCTGACGGTAAGCTCAAGTACTTGACTGAGCCACTACCGCCAAACCCAGGCCCCAATGCAGGAGCAAATGAATCACTTGCTTATAGTGATTTCGTTATGGAGGCGGGTGCGTTAAAGAACGTACTCATCTTTGCAATGGAATCCAATTTGCAGAGGCGATTCATAGCCCATGGTGCAAACAAGATTTTCACCACTCTCTCTAACGAGTTCTCGAAAGCTCCGAGGATCTTTAGCTATGAGTACACCTGTCGCTTCTTTGAAGCGAAACTCCAGAAGGGCCAAGCGGTTAGCCCACACATTCTTGCTATGATTGAGAATGTCGAGAAGCTGGAGGCTCTTGGTTGTAAAATCGATGAGAAGATCATTATTGATCGTGTGCTCCATTCACTTCATGAGGGTTTTGCCCTTTTCAGGGCAAATTACTATATGAATGATATGAAGAAAAGTCTTCATCAGCTCCACTCACTTCTCGTACAGACCGAGAGTGATCTGAAATTGAGTGGGAACGTGAAACAGGACGTTCTCATGATTAACAACAAGGGTAGGGGTAAGGGCAAGGCTCAAGCTGACCTAGCTGTAGGGAAGCAAAAGTTCAAAAAGCCAGGAAAGGTCAAGAGTGGGCCTGGTGATACTAGCGGTAGCTCACAAGGCAAGATAAAGAGCAAAGATAACGTGGAGTGCCACCATTGCCACAAGTCTGGGCATTGGAGGCGGAACTGCCCCGTGTATGCTGAAGACGTAAAATCAGGCCGCGTCATTCCTGTTGGTACGTCATCTTTTATTCATATGATTGAGATTAACCATGCAAGTTTCGGAACTTGGGTATTAGATACTGGTTGTGGTTCTCATCTGTGTAATCATTTGCAGGGCCTAAGAAACATCACAACTCTCGCAAGGGGTGATGTGGACCTGCGAGTGGGGAATGGAGCAAGAGTAGCTGCCGTTTCAGTGGGCACATATGTAATCCAACTCCCGAGTGGATTTGAGTTATTTCTGAATAACTGTTACTATGTACCTAGTTTATCTAAAAACATTATTTCAGTTTCCGTACTTGATAAGGACGGCTTTTCGTTTGTAATAAAGGATAATAGCTGTATTTTCTTTTTAAACGAAATGATTTATGGTAAAGCAGTTTCCATGAATGGCATTTATGTTTTAGATCAAACCACAGAAATATTGCATGTGAGTAGTAAGAAAGCAAAGGTTGGTGACAAAGATCAAACCTATTTATGGCATTGCCGGATGGGACACATAAATGAAAAACGCGTGAAGAAGCTCATTGATAATGGGACTATCTCCCCATTTGACTATGAATCTTTTGGCACGTGTGAATCATGTCTCATAGGCAAAATGACTCGAATTTCCTTCAAAGGTGTTGGAATGCGCGCTGCTGACCTATTAGGACTCATACATACTGATGTGTGTGGACCTATGTCAATCAACGCTAGAGATGGCTATAGATATTTTATCACTTTCACGGACGATTTGAGTAGATATGGTTATGTCTACTTAATGAAGCATAAAAGTGAGTCCTTTGACAAGTTCAAGGAATTCCAGAATAAGGTTGAAAACCAGCTGGATAGAAAGATTAAAGCACTACGTTCGGATCGTGGTGGCGAATATCTTTCGAAGGAGTTTGATCGACACCTTAAAGACTGTGGTGTAGTACTACAGTTAACTCCACCTGGAACACCACAATGGAATGGTGTGTCCGAACGGAGAAATCGAACATTACTTGATATGGTTCGATCCATGATGAGTCACACGGTTGTACCTGATTCATTGTGGGGTTATGCTCTTTTGTCAGCTGCTCTAATACTTAACCGAAGTCCGTCTAAAGCTGTAGACAAGACTCCATATGAATTATGGAAGGGAACGGTCCCTAACTTGTCCTTTATTCGGGTTTGGGCTGCGAGGCTTATGTCAAGTGGAGACCTGACGATAAGCTCGGCCCACGATCGGTCAAGACATACTTTATTGGTTATCCAAAAGGGATGTTTGGTCATTACTTTTACTCGCCTACCGAACATCGAGTTTTTGTTGCGGCTAGTGCGACGTTCTTAGAGAAATAATTTCTCGAGAATAGGACAAGTAATGGAACCTTCGAACTGTCGGAGATTCAAGAACCAACAACCGAGCAACCAATGGAGGAAACTGTTTCTTCATCATCAGCTGCGGTAAATATTCCTTTGGAACCTAGGAGGTCGGGTAGACACTCTATTCCTCCAGACAGATACATTGGTATGGTCGAGGAGAATGAGAGTGATGACGTTTTACTCCTTGAGAGAAACGAACCCGCTACCTATAAAGGTGCCATGACATGTTCCGACTCTAAGCTATGGCTTGATGCCATGCAATCCGAGATGGACTCTATGTATGAGAATGACGTATGGGATCTGGTTGACTTACCTGATAAGGTTCGGCCTCTTCGTGCAAATGGCGTTTATACAAGATAAAGCATTCTGTAGAAGGACCACCAGAGACAACAAGGCACGACAGTGGCAAAGGTTTCACTCAAGTGCAACGGTTTGCATTATGATGAAGCTTTGCACCGTAGTCATGCTGGCGGTCCATTCGGATAATTTAGCGATTGCCGCTTTTTCTGACTATGAAATTTGGCAAATGGATGTGAACACCAACCCCAACCCCCAACCCCCCAAACCTGCCTTCTTAAATTAAAAAAAATAAATGGTTATTTGGAGGAGGAGTTGTACATGGTACAACCCGAAGGTTTCATTGATCCTAAAAATCCTAAGAAGGTATGCAAGCTTAAACGTTCCATCTATGGACTTAAGCAAGCTTCTCGGAGTTGGAATCATCGTTTCGACCAGGTGATAAAAGAGACTGGATTTACTCGATCGGTCGAGGAACCATGCTTATATATCAAGTCGAGTGGGAGCAAGATTGTCTTCCTAATATTGTATGTCGATGACATACTCTTGATTGGGAATGACATACCTCTCTTAACTTCGGTAAAAGTTTGGTTAAAGAACTATTTCCAGATGAAAGATTTGGGCCAGGCACAAAGAATTTTGGGGATCCGTATCTATCGAGATAGATCACGACGGATGTTATCCCTCAGTCAGGAGTCTTATATAGATAAGATTCTTGAGAGGTTCAGCATGACCAACTCCAAGAAGGGGAACCTTCCAATGGTCTCTGGGATGCAGTTGAGTAAAGCTCAAGCACCAAAGACATCGGAAGAGGTCGAGCGCATGAGTCGGATTCCTTATGAATCAGCTATAGGATCGATCATGTATGCCATGATATGCACACGTCCAGACGTGGCATATGCATTGAGTATGACAAGTCGATACCAAGGCAATCCAGGTGAAACACACTGGATGGCTGTTAAGAATATCCTTAAGTACCTACGGAGGACTAAGGATTGGGTATTGACTTATGGAGGCGACACTGAGCTATGCGCAATCGGTTACGCAGATGCTAGCTTCCAAACGGATCGAGATGACTCGAAATCTCAGTCTGGATTTGTTTTTACTCTTAATGGCGCTGCGGTCAGCTGGAAAAGCTCCAAACAAACTGTTATAGCAGATTCTACGACTGAATCCGAGTACTATGCTGCTTCAGAGGCTGCGAAGGAAGCTATATGGATGTGTCGGTTCTTACAGGGACTAACTGTAGTTCCTAGTTCGGATGACCCGATCACCATCTATTGTGATAATAGTGGTGCCATCTTCCAGGCTAAGGAGCCCAAGTCCAGCAACAAGTCTAGGCATGTACAACGGAAGCCTCACATGATCCGAGATTATGTGGAGCAAAGGGAGATAGTGATAGACAAGATTGCTACGGATGACAACGTCGCAGATCCTCTCACTAAACCATTGAGATATGATAAACATGAAGGGCACGTTATTTCCATGGGAATCAAACGTGTTCCTGAGTTGTATTAGTTGTTTTGTATGGATTAGACACCTGTATCTTTTTCATAAAAACTATCTATAAAATCATCGTTTTGTTTTATATTTTGTTTTTCATGTGGGTTGTACTGACAACATTGAACACCACAAAGTGAACTGAATTACATTATATTTGTTTTGGGTCCGTAATTGCCTACATGAGCTGATAACTCTGGCAATTATTTTGTGACGTCGATTGATGGTGGGTTCAACGAGCCATAAGTCAAACTGTTGACTGATCGATCACAGATGCGAGTTATAATGATACTGCGCAGGACATTTTGTGACGACGTTATGGAGTCCTAAATGTTTCGGAACATTAGGTGCCGGGTCGTGGATAGGACATCCATAGTGTTCCTAGAGTCGATTCTTTTGACTATCGACTGTCTCTTGAGATAAAGGCAGTTTTTGGGTGACTTTGGTTTCTTTCTCATGGTCGACCGTAACAGGAGGCTAAGTAGATTTTCACTGGGTCATTTCATACTGCGCTTGTATCTGCAAGATTCGAGTTGAAGAAAATATCCAACCTTTATCAGGATATGATATTTCTCAGGGCCACTCGAGGAGCTGTAACTGAAATGCATGGCCATGCTCGAATAAAGATTCGTTTATCAGTTAAGTTACTCTCTAGTCGGGGAAACCACTCTTGATACTGATCACTTGTAAACTACGACCTTTGTGAATACGGACTTTGCAAATTGGTTTACATTGAGTGGGAGAAATTTATTATGGATATGAGAATCGGTTATCGCACATACACTTGTACGGACAAGTGGGAGATTGTTGGAGCTAGTGTCCTCCAGTTAGTGCAATAACATAAATAAATCTCTGTAGGTTCACAGGGTATACTTTGTATAATAATCAGTTGATTAACGTTTATCAATAACGGTTGGCTTGCTAGATAAGTTTGACGTTATTGTCATACAGATGGCGGTGATCAACTGGTCCCTAAAAGTCACACCTATAGGATGTGTTTGAGAGATGTGATTATGTGAGAAAATAATCATATTGATACCCTATTATATGACTAAAAGGTTAGTCAGTGTAATTGACTAAAAGGTTAGTCAATGTGATGATGAGACGAAAATGAGCTGAGACGAATTAACTGTAATTCGTAAAATTGAATATAAAAAGTTATATTTAATTATAGTATATAATGTAAGCTAATTAAACATAAACCGTTATAATTAATTAGCAAATTATAAATATACGGATATTTATAATTAATGACGGATTATAATGTCGGTCCATGTAAAACGACGATTATAATATATTACATTATATTGGAAGCTAAAATGAACAAAACCGAATGTATTCAGATACACTCGGGTTTTCAGGTCAATGGGTTGTTATTTGAGGAGACTTAAATCTCCTCATATAAAAACAATATGGGCCGTGAGTTTTGAGAGAGGGAGCAGAATAGTGCAAATTGGTTTATTTGGCTTTTCTAACCTAATTCTCTCTCTTGGCCTCCATCTCATCTAACATCACACAAACTGACAAAAAGTTATCAGTAACTTTTGACAGAAACACAAATCAAAAGTTAACAGTAATTTTTGATAACTTCTAGCAACACAAGGGTATTTCTCGGAGCATCTTGGGTGCAACGGTTAGGAGGATATCTACTTTGATATCTCTGTTCTTTACGCCAATTGCTAGGACCGGAGGTTGATTACTAAATCTTTACTATTTTCTTTGTTTTCGTTTTTGACTCGATAATCAAATTATTACTTTTCGTTATAATCCTATTATAATTGTATTGTGGTAATACCGATTTCCCACAGCACTTGTGAGAAATGAAATTAGGGTTAGAATTTTTCTCTCCTTCCCTTTTGTTTCACGGCACACAGTAGGTTTTATGAGGAGATTTTTCTCCTCAAAATAACTACCCATTGACCGAAAATTCCAGAGTGAATCTGGACTTTATTTCGGTTAAATTCGCTTTAATATATAATATGTATTATTATTATAAATGTCATTTGTGTTGTCATGTATTAATATGTCCATACAACATTTTGTAGTCGATACATTAATCCGGTCTGATAACATCTAATATGACAATCGTATAATATATACGTTAATTATAATTATCCGTATAATTATAATTTGCTAATTCAATATAACATTTTATATTCAATTACGAATTAACCTTTTAATTCGCATAAGCTTACATTATATATATGCTAATTAAATACAACAGTTTATATTTAATTACGAATTACTTTTAATTCGTCTCAACTTATATTATTTAATCGTTATTAAATAATCGTCTCATCATCACATTGACTAACCTTTTAGTCAAATACACTGACTAACCTTTTAGTCATATTATAGGGCATCAATATGATTATTTTCTCAAATAATCACATCTCTCAAACACATCCTTTAGGTGTGACTTTTAGGGACCAGTTGATCACCGCCATCTGTATGACAATAACGTCAAACTTATCTAGCAAGCCAACCGTTATTGATAAACGTTAATCAACTGATTATTATACAAAGTATACCCTTTGAACCTACAGAGATTTATTTATGTTATTGCACTAACTGTGGAGGACACTGGCTCCAACAACTATGTACCCAAGTTTATCTAAAAACATTATTTCTGTTTCCGTACTTGATAAGGACGGTTTTCGTTTGTAATAAAGGATAATAGCTGTATTTTCTCTTAAACGAAATGATTTATGGTAAAGCAGTTTCCATGAATGGGATTTATGTTTTAGATCAAACCACAGATATAATGCATGTGAGTAGTAAGAAAGCAAAGGTTGGTGACAAAGATCAAACCTATTTATGTCATTGCCGTATGGGACACATAAATGAAAAACGCGTGAAGAAGCTCATTGACAATGGGACTATCTCCCCATTTGACTATGAATCTTTTGGCACGTGTGAATCATGTCTCATAGGCAAAATGACTCGAATTTCCTTCAAAGGTGTTGGAATGCGCGCTGCTGACCTATTAGACTCATACATACCTGATTGTGTGGACCTATGTCAATCACACCTAGAGATGGCTATAAGATTTTTATCACTTTCACGACGATTTGAGTATATTGGATATGTCTACTTATGAAGCATAAAAGTGAGTCCTTTGACAAGTTCAAGGAATTCCAGAATAAGGTTGAAAACCAACTGGATAGAAAGATTAAAGCACTACGTTCAGATCGTGGTGGCGAATATCTTTCGAATGATTTTGATCAACACCTCAAACACTGTGGTGTAGTACTACAGTTAACTTCACCTGGAACACCACAATTGAATGGTGTGTCCGAACGGAGAAATCGAACATTACTTGATATGGTTCGATTCATGATGAGTCACACGGTTGTACCTGATTCATTGTGGGGTTATGCTCTTTTGTCAGCTGCTTTAATACTTAACCGAAGTCCGTCTAAAGCTGTAGACAAGACTCCATATGAATTATGGAAGGGAACGGTCCCTAACTTGTCCTTTATTCGGGTTTTGGGCTGCGAGGCTTATGTCAAGTGGAGACCTGACGATAAGCTCGGCCCACGAGCGGTCAAGACATACTTTATTGGTTATCCAAAAGGGATGTTTGGTCATTACTTTTACTCGCCTACCGAACATCGAGTTTTTGTTGCGGCTAGTGCGACGTTCTTAGAGAAAGAGTTTCTCGAGAATAGGACAAGTAAGGGAACCTTCGATCTGTCGGAGATTCAAGAACCAACAACCGAGCAATCAATGGAGGAAACCGTTCCTTCATCATCGGCTGCGGTCAATATTCCTTTGGAACCTAGGAGGTCGGGTAGACACTATATTCCTCCAGACAGATACATTGGTATGGTCGAGGAGAATGAAAGAGATGACGTTTTACTCCTAGAGAGTAACGAACCCGCTACCTATAAAGGTGCCATGACCTGTTCCGACTCTAAGCTATGGCTTGAAGCCATGAAATCCGAGATGGACTCTATGTATGAGAATGACGTTTGGGATCTGGTTGATTTGCTTGATAAGGTTCGGCCTCTTCAGTGCAAATGGCTTTACAAAATAAAGCATTCTGTAGAAGGACAACCAGATACCTACAAGGCACGACTAGTGGCAAAGGGTTTCACTCAAGTGCAAGAATTGCACTATGATTAAATTTTTGCACCCGTAGCCATGCTGCGTTTCATTCGGATAATCTTAGCGATTGCGCTTTTCATGACTATGAAATTTGGCAAATGGATGTGAAAACCGCCTTCTTAAACGGTTATTTGGAGGAGGAGTTGTACATGGTACAACCCGAAGGTTTCATTGATCCTAAAAATCCTAAGAAGGTAGGCAAGCTTAAGCGTTCCATCTATGGACTTAAGCAGGCTTCTCGGAGTTGGAATCATCGTTTCGACCATGTGATAAAAGAGAATGGATTTACTCGATCGGTCGAGGAACCATGCTTATATATCAAGTCGAGTGGGAGCAAGATTGTCTTCCTAATATTGTATGTCGATGACATACTCTTGATTGGGAATGACATACCTCTCTTAACTTCGGTAAAAGTTTGGTTAAAGAACCATTTCCAGATGAAAGATCTGGGTGAAGCACAAAGAATTTTGGGGATCCGTATCTACAGAGATAGATCACGACGGATGTTATCCCTTAGTCAGAAGTCTTATATAGATAAGATTCTTGAGAGGTTCAGCATGACCAACTCCAAGAAGGGGAACCTTCCAATGGTCTCTGGGATGCATTTGAGTAAAACTCAGGCACCAAAGACATCGGAGAGGTCGAGCGCAGAGTCGGGTCTTTTATGCATCAGCTATAGGATCGATCACTGTATGCATGATATGCACACGTCCAGACGTGGCATTATGCATTGAGTATGACGAGTCGGTACAGGCAATCCAGGTGAACACACTTGGATGGCTGTTTAAGAATACCTTAGTACCTACGTAGGACTAGGATTGGGTATTTTACTCATGTGAGTAGTGTTTGACACTGAGCTATGCGCAATAGGTTACGCAGATGCTAGCTTCCAAACGGATCGAGATGACTCGAAATCTCAGTCTGGATTCGTTTTTTACTCTTAATGGCGCTGCGGTCAGCTGGAAAAGCTCCAAACAAACTGTTATAGCAGATTCTACGACTGAATCCGAGTACTATGCTGCTTCAGAGGCTGCGAAGGAAGCTATATTGATGCGTCAATTCTTACAAGGACTAACTGTAGTTCCTAGTTCGGATGACCCGATCACCATCTATTGTGATAATAGTGGTGCCATCTTCCAGGCTAAGGAGCCTAAGTCCAGCAACAAGTCTAGGCATGTACAACGGAAGGCTCACATGATCCGAGATTACGTGGAGCAAAGGGATATAGTGATAGACAAGATTGCTACGGATGATAACGTTGCAGATCCTCTCACTAAACCATTGAGATATGATAAGCATGAAGGGCACGTTATTTCCATGGGAATCAAACGTGTTCCTGAGTGGTATTAGTTGTTTTATTTGGATTAGACACCTGTATCTTTTTCATAAAAATATCTATGAAATCATCGTTTTGTTTTATATTTTGTTTTT
>JAIUZE010053404.1:371-30497 GCA_022085475.1 Heliosperma pusillum
TGAATATGATTTATATGTAATTAGTCACATGATAGGAAGTTTTCCCGTGACTGTTTGATTGTATGATATGTGTCGTGTTACTAAGTACCCATAGAGAATTATGAGTATATGGCGTCTTGACCATTCTAATTCTAAATGAGTAGCTTGGACCATGACATAGATAGGCCGTACTATCTTTAACGAGTATATAGTTCATGGTTGATAGCTTTTGTGTCTCGTCTTGGTGGGTTTATATCCAAGTCGGGGCATGGCTGCCTGATCCGTTTTGGGACTGGAGCCAGCTTAAGTACTAGCCATCTCTGCTTAGGGGGTCGCCTAGTAGAGTTTCTCATAGACGGTTATGTCATGGGACGGGGAATGGAATAGCTGTTGTCGCTAGGTCTGATCAGTCTAGGACTAGGATTTTTTCCTACCTTGTGGTATAGCCTCGAGTTACAGAAGTCGACTATTGACTGTCCTAAGAACTTATGCCTGTTTCTAGACGTATTGGTCTTTCATGTTTGTATGATTCTATGAATCTTAGAAGGTGAGATGCAAGCCGGCTAAGGTTGATAGAGTTGGGATTACCGGTTGTTAACTGATTCACATGATTACGTGTTGATTAGGGTTTGAGTGTATCACGGCCATGTTTCTGAGAGGAACCTCTGAGCTAGCATACCAGCTTCCCTACCTCGTGTTATAGTTTATTATCGGATTCACATGATAGCTTTCATATGCTAGGTTATATGTTAGTTATTGTTTCATAACATGAAAAGCATATCGTATATGTTAAGGTTTTGTATTTTCCATATACATCTCTTTTATGTTATTCATGTTTTATTAAACTCGACATTTCGTGGCTGGGAGAACTCGGAGTTACTCCCCACTGACTGTGGCTTCCGTGTTTATATTTAATGCGGTTGGCAGGTTTGTGATGCATACTTGGGTACATTGACGAGCTAGCGAGCGAAGTATTTACCTTGGACCTATATTCGGTTCTTAGGATTGTATATTATTATACACTCTTTTATTTCCGTATTTATACGGGAGATATGTCTTCCGTTTTGGATATTTCTTATGTATAATATTATTTCCTTTTTGTTATGAACCATTTTATTTAAGACACCTTCGTTATGATGAATATATTTAATAGTAGGTTCCGGTTTTAAAAACTTACCGATTTTCACTAAGTGAACCTATTAGAAACGTATTCTCATCTTTTATTTATTTAAATTAATTTTTTTCTTTCCGCAAATTTGAGGGTGTCACAAGGCATGCCATTTACCGGTAGAACTTGAGTATAAGGCTATGTGGGCCATTAAAGAGCTTAATATGGATCCCTCACTGGCGGGTGAGAAACAACTTACGCCATTGAATGAGCTTGATGAGTTTCGATTGCATGCCTATGATAATGCTCGGGTTTACAAGGAGAAGACAAAGAAGTGGCACGACAAGCATATAATGCAGCGGGAATTTAAAGTTGGTGATAAAGTATTCTTATTTAACTCTCGTTTGCGTTTGTTTCCAGGTAAACTCAAGTCCAGATGGTCGGGACCGTTCACAGTTGCTAAGGTGAACAAGTTTGGGTCGCTTACGCTACAAACCGACAAGGGTGAAACTTTCAAAGTCAATGGTTAGCGCTTGAAGATCTATTATGATGGGGCATTTATAGGAGTGATAGAGGCCGTCGACCTTTTCACTCTTGATAATTCACCATGATTTTGAGGTAACACGGTCGTGCGGGACCGATATTAACCAGCGCTAGCCGGGAGGCAACCCGGTATTTAATTGTACTTCATTTGTAAATTTTATTTAAAATGCATTTTAGTTAGCAATTAGCTTAGTTATTAATGTTATGTTTTAATTAGATTTAGTTTGGATAGTTAATACAGGTGTAATTTATGCTCAGAGTGCGGTGAGGGAGAGATCTAACAATTTTATTGAGTGCTTGCAGGTAATAAAATTAGAAGTCGATTTAAGAAAGGAAAGAAAAAAAGAACGTGAAATCAGGTTGCTCGATCGAGCAGCACCACTTTGCTCGATCGAGTTCGACATATGCACAATATTCCGAGAATCGAGCATACACTGAAAAACTGCTTCATCTAGGTTGCTCGATCGAGAAGCATCACCTTGCTCGATCGAGTGGGGTCCGGTCCGACCGGATTCGCAGTCAAAATCAGGTTTTTCCCCAATTTCTTTCCCTTCTCCTTCATTATTTCGACTCTTCTCTTCTCTCTCTCATCCATATTCTCTCATTTATCTCTATCAAACACTCTAATATCATCAATTCATCATCTTATTATCATCAACAATCATCATCATACTTGTTTTAAGTACAATCTTTGAAGAAATTGGTCTTATTGCTCTCTAATTTTGCCAAATCGTGAAATCTAGGGTTTTCTTCTCCTTCTTTGATTTTGTGCTTTTAATTGTTGTTTATTGCTTCCTTCCTTAAATCTTTAGTATTTAATCACTCTTACATTGCTTATTGCTCTGTCTTACTTGCCTTTTAGACCCAAATTTGATTTTTTGTCGAACTAGGGTTTGGAAGAACCGACTTTGTGACTATTTTGTTGTGTTTGTGTGTTTTATTTGCTTCAATTTCAGCATGTCTAGACAAGGAGGAAATAGTAAGCGACCTAGGGAATCCCGTCTCATCCGACAACCTCAAGTTGAAGCGAATCCTAGTAACCCAACATACCCATGGATCGTTTTTAACACCCAAAATCAACATAATCAGTTTGAAATGCTTATGGGTCGTCTATGGACCCTACTCGATGTGTGTGCCCCATTATTCTTGATACTCTCGGTTTGGGGGATGCTATTTCTACTATGTTTAACCGAATCGGGTTTGGTGGATTATACTCCCTTAATGAACTTTCTTACCGACCGTTGACACTTGAGTTCTTTAGTTCTTTTGATTTGGACGAAGTCAATACGAGTGTGTCTTTTCGGTTGATAAATAGGGATTTCGTGTTGTCCTATGATGAGTTAGTTGGTCATTTGGGTCTTTCTCTTGGTGATGATGATGATTTTACTGCTATTCCTTCCGGCTTTCAAGTCGTTGACTACTTCTCTCTATTTAATGGTTTTCCTAACCCGCGTGTCAACAACATGGCTATCAATGATGTGCAACATCCCTATTAAAGGTTGTTTCTGCGATTCTTTAGCTTTATTCTGTTTGGTAGGAAAGACTTTAGTAAGCTAAATTATCATGAAGTTTTATTGCTTGCATCCACCTTGAATCCCAAACATGAGAATATCTTTCAGTTTCACCCGGTCAGCTTGGTGTGTTATGCTTTTTAGAGATTCAATTCCCCCACCCAAAATTCCTTGGATTGTGGTGCTTTGGTCACTAGATTGGCTAGGCGACTTGTTGGGTTTGGGGGAGATCGTCGGTACACACCAATGACCCAGATACATGCTCCCATGAGTTCAGTCATGATTATGGTTGTTTGGGTCATCTATGGTATACTTTTATCCGATCGGATGCTCCGGTTGGTGGGTTTGGTGGGCCATTTCGGGCCTCTTCTTCTGGTGCTGCTCAAAGAGATGATGATGATGATGGTGCTGATGAGCAGTAGTGACAGCTGGTCACTATGCCCCCATTTTGCAGCTGGTTTGGGTGAGGCTATGTCTATACAGCTGGTATTATCTATCCTTGTACTTTCTTTTATTGTATTTTCTTTTAGTTATCTCCCATTTCCCTTTGTTACTTGTGTCCTTTAGGTTGCTGTTGTTGGTTGTTGTGTGATTGTTGTGCTGTTAGCGTCACACTGGGAACACTGTGACATTTAGGTTTGGGGGAGAGTATTTATTTATGTTGTGTGTTTATTTCCGTTGTGAAAAAAAAACAATAAAAATTAAAAAATTTACAAAATCCAAAAACATGTTATTTTATTAGGTCGAGTCTTGGTGAAGTTGAATAACAATGATGATAATTTGCATTGTTTCTGCATTTGAATCCCAAATAAGTTGTCCATGTACATTGTTTTGCCTTACTACTTTTGAAATCAAAGCTCATAGAACAAGTTTTGACCGTTTTTGACATACCTTATGCTAATTAGATTTGGCCAATTTTAGTTGGTAAACCACTTAAAATTCTGAAGTCTATAGAGCTTTCTACGCCTTTTCAGTAAAGGAGCGAAAGGTTAGATGAGACACCCTCAAATTTGCGGAAAGAAAAAAAATAATTTAAACTAGATAAAAGATGAAAATACAATACAAAGGTGTCATAAAATAAAAAGGGTCATACAAAAGGAAAATAATATTTTACATAAAAATTATACAAGACGGGAGACATATCTCCCGTATAAATACGGAAATAAAAGAGTGTATAATAATATACAATCTAAGAACCGAATATAGGTCCAAGGTAAATACTTCGCTCGCTAGCTCGTCAATGTACCCAAATATGCATCACAAACCTGCCAACCGCATTAAATATAAACACGAAAGCCACAGTCAGTGGGGAGTAACTCCGAGTTCTCCCAGCCACAAAATGTCGAGTTTAATTAAACATGAATAACATAAAAGCAATGTATATGGAAAAATACAAAACTTAAACATATATGATATGCTTTTCATGTTATGAAACAATTAACTAACATATAACCTATCATATGAAAGCTATCATGTGAAACCGATAATAAAATATAACAAGAGGTAGGGAAGCTGGTATGCTAGCTCAGAGGTTACCGTTAACATGGCCATGATACACTCAAACCCTAATCAACACGTAATCATGTGAATTAGTTAACAATCGGTAATCCAAACTCTATCAATCTTAGCCGGCTTGCATCTCACCTTCTAAAACTCATAGAATCATCAAACATGAAAGACAAATACTTCTACAAACAGGCATAAGTTCTTAGCACCGTCAATAGTCGACTTCTGTAACTCGAGGCTATACCACAAGGTAGAAAAACATCCTAGTCCTAGACTGATCAGACCTAGCGACAACAGCTATTCCATTCCCCGTCCCATGACATAACCGTCTATGAGAAACTCTACTAGGCGACCCCCTAAGCAGAGATGGCTAGTACTTAAGCTGGCTCCGTTCCCAAAGTGGATAAGGCAGCCATGCCCCGACTGGGATATAAACCCACCAAGCCGAGACACAAAAGCTATCAAGCGATAAACTCCGTATGCTCGTTAAAGATAGTATGGCCTATCAATGTCATGGTCCAAGATACTCATTTAGAATTAGAATGGTCAAGACGCCATATACTCATAATTCTCTATGGTTACTTAGTCAACACGACATATATAATTAAACAGTCACGGGAAAAACATCATATCATGTGACTAATTGCATATAAATCAAAATCAAATATCATATCGCCTCATATCTACTAAGGCTAAATCATTAATTAAATACAACCTTACTTGAAGACAAATCCCCGACCCGAGTCCCGCGACGGGTCATCAGTCAAAACGGGGCTGACTAGATCTTAGTTGGACCAAACCCGTTTGGTCAAACCGGCTAGAAACAGAGTCTTTACCACATAGACTTGATCATAAAAATCAACATATTCATTACATGTTATTTTATTAAAACTTCTAACATGCGAATTAATATATCATACCAAAACCCGTTTGACTAAAAGGATATTAAATTAAACTACGATCTCGTCTTATAAGTTCTAACATGTGAGAAATAATAATTTAATGAAAAAACCTTTTTAATTAAATATTTTACTTATTAATATTTCCCACTTGCTAAATATTACAAAACACGATAAAAATGACGATAACTCAAAAACCGTCACAAGTCTAAGTAAGGGGACCCACGGGCTGATTTGGGCCGACTTGACACGGGCCTGGACTGGGCCCCACGGCTGGTTTGGGCCTGTTTTGGGTTGTTTTATCGACTTTACTAAAAACCGGTTCCTAATATTTCCCGCATGCTTTAACATAATTAAAACCCGTCAAAACAACAACATAACAATCAAACATCGACACAACCCAAAGACCAAAACCCGGACCCACCATGGACCACCCCAGACCGGTCTGGACCGGGCCTGAACCGGCCTGAACCGGCTGGTTTGGGTCCGGTTTTCCAGCCACCCATTCCGGCCACCACCAAAACAACAACCCCAATTCCAAATAAATTCTAACATGTTTTTAATTAACAACATCCATTCTT
This sequence comes from Heliosperma pusillum, assembly GCA_022085475.1. Taxonomy (NCBI): domain Eukaryota; kingdom Viridiplantae; phylum Streptophyta; class Magnoliopsida; order Caryophyllales; family Caryophyllaceae; genus Heliosperma; species Heliosperma pusillum. The sequence goes on from JAIUZE010053404.1 coordinate 6,499, forward strand.
AACATCCAATTCAACCATCATTCATACAAAAATCATTATTATGAACAATCATCAAAATTCATCAAGAACACTAAACAACATAAAAAATTCCATACAACATAGAAATCATACCACTTATCATATTACTACTAAAAATCCATAAATCATAATAACATGAACCAAAAACAAAAGATGAACCAAAATAAAAGAAACAAAAGCTATGTAACATATATTAGTTCGAGTAAATCGGAATCGTTACCTAGCTAGCCAAATCAAGTAGCACCAAAATAAGAAGTAAAGAAACCCGTCTACTAATCTTCACCCAAAATATACGAGTCACCAAACTCGTCTTCAAAATCTCCCCCTTATAAGAAATGACAAGAAAAACATTATTAGAATTTAAAACTTGATTTTCCATAATTAAAATGTTGAAAACGATTTTGACGGAATTGAAATTAAACCGTACTTGAATATGGAGAGCGAGGAGGAGATTCTAGAAATATAAGTTAGGACGGATTTAATTAAGAAATGAAGGTTTTATGAGGATTTTGCTCAAGAACGACGAAGAACGAATGAAGAACGCGAAGAACGCTCAAGAACGATTAAAGAAAGTGATAATTAGATCTTAATTTGATTTATTGTAAAATGAAAAGTTGTTGGTGAGTAATGTGGTGAGGTTGGGCCGTGTACATATAGAAGAATTTGGAAGTCAGATTTTGAAATTATTGTTACGGAATTGACTCGCGTTTAATAATTATTTTACGGTAATCGATTAAATATAATTCGATATTAAGTTAATTAAACTAAATATCTAGATATTATGATATTGTAATGAAAAGTAATGAAAATATCAAGCCCTATTAGAGAGGAAGGAGCCGTGTAGAATGGTGAGAATCGGGTCTGTTTTTGAAGCGATTTGCGGCGTTTAAGTTGACGGATCGATAAAGTTGAAAATATCTAAGATATTCCTAGTAGTTTAATCAAAAGAATTAAAATATCTAATGTGAGTTGAAAACGATGACATGGGCGCGTGACTCATGCCAAGTCGAGTTTCGATTTTGTTTCGGGATTTGCGATGACTCGGGAATAGTTAAATGACGTTCGGTTAAAACCGTAAAAGTTATTCTTTAAATTCCGAATAAATTCAAAATAATTATATTAAATTATGATAAATCTTAATAAATCTTAATAAAAAAAAATTAAAAACATTATTTTTTTTAAATAAAATTTCGGTCTTCAAACTTATCAGGCGAGTCGGGAAAAAGTCAACGGAAGTCAAAGTTGACTGAAAGTCAAGAAAAGTCAAAGATGACTTAAAAGTCAAGAAAAGTTTATGACGACTTAAAAGTCAAGAAAAGTCAATGACGACTTTAAAAAGTCAAGAAAAGTCAAAGACGACTTAAAAGTCAAGAAAAGTCAAAGATGACTAAAAACGGGATTTTCATGAAATCTCTCAGAAATTCCAAATACGAACTCGGAATTTCAAAATACGACTCGAAACAATAAATTCTATTTTAAAAACTTAAGTCTGCTGAAAAGTGTTAGTAAATATTTTTACTAGAAAAATTGGGTACTTTTCGGGTTGTTACAACCAGACACCAAATTCATCATCTTCATTAAATCTCATGAACCTCTATTAATAACCATCATACTCAAACCTCAATTTCCCACTTAAATATTCACTATATCATCAATTCGATAACCAGCTCTGTTCCTCGTTGTCGACGCACCAGTAGCATCGGCCACCTCCATTCACATCAACCACCACCGAGCCCACCAATCGAATATCATCGATGCTCTCCCTCATCAGCAAATCACCATCGGACCTGCTCATACCACCATTGGCACATCATCGTCAATTTCCAAAGCAAGCTACGATTCTGTTGACTTCAAACCGGTGAAGAATCACCACAAACCGAACCCTCTTCCATCTCAGGCGAGCTCGAACCGTACCACCACCGAGTCGGCATCTGTTATGGCCATCGTCATCAATAGCTCCAGCCCTCCAAACTGTAGCTTAGTTCCAGTGCGCTCATATCGACAACGAACCCAAGTTGAGAGTCGATGTCCCACCAAGAGAAGTCTTACGCCGCCAGGTGAAATTTCACCCGGCTGGGCGAAGTTGATGTGGCCGTCGGGCGAAATCAACATCAACAAAATATAACTTTTTTGTTTCGATTTTCGGTAGTTTTGGTCTGGCTTTTGGCTTTTGGATTTTGGGGGATGGCATTTTGAAAAGGGGAGTTACTTGTTATTAGGCCTTGGTGTGGAATTATTGGGGTTCAGTTATTTCTCATGTATTTTTTTTTTTGGGGGGGGGGGGGGGGGGGGGGGGGGGGGGGGGGGGGGGGGGGGGGGGGGGGGGGGGGGGGGGGGGGGGGGGGTTGGTTTTTGTTTTGTAATATTTGGTACTCCTAAACACACCATTACTTTAGTACCCTTAATGACACTACTTGTAGTAGGGGGTTTCCCACTTTAGCTTAGATTAGCTTACACTAGAATTTCAGAAATTATGTGGGTTTCTCTTTTGTTTTCCGCTCTTATTTTCTCTCCTTTAGATTAATTTAGAAATTAAGCTAGCTAGTTAATTAGGTCCAAGATTGAAACTTTATGTAAGCAATTTCTAGATTTACTCCAAGTTGGTATGAATTTCTCTTTCTCATTTTCATTTATGTTATTTATTATCAAATTCTCATCTTTATTAGTTTAATGGTTAAATAGTTTAAGTTCTTATCTTTCTTACTTTAATCATATTTATTATTACATTGTTATTAGGGGTAATTTATTTAGTATAATTTTCATGATGATTAGTGAGTAGTCTTTTGTTAGAGGGAAGAGGATTAGGGTTCTTGAGTTACCTCCACCATATGTTGATTAAGCTTCCATTTTTACCATTTTAAAAGCTTAAATTAATCTTCCAAGTGTTTGGTGAAATATTCGGTTAAAGTGGCAATTCGGCCCGGGTAATTATAAATTTGACCGAGTAAGAAATTTCGAGGTCAAAACCTTTCTTTAGATGACTTTCTTGACTTAGGAAATTAAGTTAAGGGTTGGTTGGGCTAGTTCGAGTCGAACGACCGTCTCACTCTCTTTCTTGTTACCTTTTATGGGTTGGCTAGTTTATGACGTCCTAGGAGCTAGTGATTAGACCTGAGTCCCCAAATACCCATAACTCCCTTATTTAGTCATCTGATCTTTATTCTTATTGCTTGTTTACTGTCTTTATTTCTTTAGTTAGTTTTACAATATTCAAATTTCTCAATTTCATCGGATAGACTAAACCCAACCAAAACTGAAACATCAATCCTAACCGTCTCTATGGATCGATCTCCTTACCCTACTATATTCATTAGTTTGGTATCGAGTTTTATAAATTTTATTTGGTCGAGGGGTACGTGACAAACCCCTCATGACATTTACATTACCACTTTATCCTTGTCAATTATCACTCTTTCCCTGACTTTCCCCATCCTCTTCCCTAATTAAACAAACTAACCCAACATCATAATCATTAGAACCACCTCAATTACCACCCCCATCAACGTCACCTACTCGACCCCACTACAGTCGCATCAACGCCACAACCATCATCATTGCCACCACAACACTTTCAAATCGACAGTGGGAGATTAGCGACCTCGATTTCAACATCCAGCAACGCCGCCCGAGAACTTCCAGACTCAGAGGACCCCTTTTGCTCCTCCTCATCATCTAACTTCACAATTGTCCCCAATCCCATATCATCATTCCTAAAATCACGCTTATCTTAAATTCGGTCTTTCTTCAAACATCACTATACTTGCCCTTCGTCTTCTTACATTCATATAAATTAGCAGAAAGCACGACGAAATTAACGACGAGGTTACGAAATGGATTTTAGTGTTCGTTGTATCAAATTTGGTATTTAATAGGAAATAATAAAATCTGAAATTAATGGTTAGGAGGAGTCATATGAACATAGTAAAAGCTCTATGCAATTGGTATTTAAGGTAGTGTTTGTGATTTGGTATTATGGGTTTGTTCAATTAGGTTAATTATGGTTTTCTGTGTTTTTGATTGATTTCTTGGTAATTTGAAGTTGGGTTTTTCTGGGATTTTAGTAGAGGAAAAAGGAAGGAGATGAAGATCATTGATAATGAGAATGAGGGGAAGTTTTACCTACTACTACCGTTTAATAAAATGGTAATTCTATTAAAAGCCGAGGGGTGTAATAGTTTAATGTATTAGTAGTTAAATTATAGTTTGGAGTATTTTGAGAAAGACCTTAATAATTTGGAGTATTCTCATTAGATAACCGTAAATATTATGGTACAACAATTGAATTGGAGTCTTTTATAAAACAGAAAACTAAAGCTGATACTCAAATAAACCGTCTTAAATCTATTGCATACCAACATATCATGCAAAAATGGTGAATGCAAAACTTTTAAAATATCAATGAACAATTAAAACACAAGAGTAACTGATAGATGTCATATTTACGTAATTTTATCCCTACTTTAATCCTTATTTTAGACTCGATTTTGTGTGTTTAGTTGATTAAAAAGCTCATTTTACTACTTATTTTGATTTTATTAGTTTTTATTATAATGATCAAGAATAATTGTTATTTTGGTCGAAATAGATACTGTTGTTGTTACTTAATTTTGTAGAAATTGAGCTCGAAACTAAAAGAAGACCACGAGAAATGAGGCGGAGCAAGACATGTCTAATACCAAGAAGACGAGTTAAATATGAGGAAGAGCCAAGGTCAACCATTGACTGTTTGACCATCACAAATCAACTTATATTATCCTTCAATCTCCCTCTTTTCCTTCAATCAGACAACCAAACGAAGGACATCACAAAACCGAGCACCATCTGCTCCTTCCGCACAACCATCGTCGCACAACAGTAGTAGCACCGTTCCGACTCGCCGCCATTTCAATACCAGCAATTACCCACCATACTAACCTACAATCAAGCCACTTGCCTCGACCTTCCTCCCCCAAATTAGCCTCGTCTCAGCACCAAGTTCCCTGCCTTGCTTCTGCTCTGCCACCCACAGTAGGCCGAAGCTCGTCAATCATCACCACGGTCAATCACCGAGCCTCATCGGCTCACGTTAACCGGTGCAGCAGCGGCCACCATCTTACTCGAGTCCAGCCACTCGACCTGCTACTGGCGTGAGATCCGTACTACAACAACCAGCTCTGTCTCACCTTTTGCACCACCTGGTGATTCAGAACAACAACGACAACTTTGATTCCGAACCCGACATCACTTTCACTCACCTGCTTCGTCCCTATTTCAACCACCGAGTAACCACCAAGCTTTACCATCAACCACCACGAAGCTCCTTTCCATCATTCGCACTCCACCACCTAGGTAGCACCAAAACGGACACGGACACGGACACGACACGAACACGTGATACGGCATCTCGTGAAATTTAGGACACGGGACACGGCATTTAAATTTAATAAAATATAAATTTATAGTTATAAATAACGTACGATTTTATTTTTATATTGGTATTTGATACTAAATGTAAATAATTAAAGGTAAAATTTGACTTTGACTATAATTTATTCTCATTTCCAACCCAACTCATCTTCTAATCAATATCTATTAGTCTTTCAACCTCTCGTTCCTTATTTATAGGTGTCCGTGTGTCCGCGTGTCCGATACGATGTCCGACACGGGACGGCTAGTTAGGACAAGTGTCCGTGCTACCTAGTCCACCACTCACTAAATCATCTCTGACGTACATCTGCGCCACCATGCTCACCATTGATACCCACCATCGTAACTCCTATGCTCCTCCTCTGCCGTCGTCGGAGTCTCGACGCATCTCAACAACCAGAGGCGAGGTGAGGCTCCATCTCATAGCAGTAGCTGCTACAACTCGATCACCTGTAAAGGACGCGATTGAAGAAAACCCGACATCCGGTTCGAAGTCTCGTGAGTTTTCTGACTGGTCTTGGCGTTCGTTATTGGCTTGATTTCGTTTTTTGTTGAAGAATAATTCCCAGTTCCTTCCTATAGTCTAGTTGGAAAGTGATAAGGCGCCACCTTAATGTAAAAATAAGAAAATATTAATTTAATTTTCAATTTTAGACAAATTTTAAAGGGTGAAAATGTAACTTAGCCACAAATATTTATCGTTTTAACTAATACTCCCTCTGATTCATACCAATGGTAACACTTACCATAAACGGACGATCCACACCAATGGTAACATACCTTATTTGGCCCACAACATTACTATGTTATCCATATTCTCATTTGATATTTACACAAAATGTCATTACATGGTCCACCTATTAACCTCGCAATTAAACCCATAATTACATGGCCCACCTACTTTTCCCCTTTTACCCCTCCTTTTTCCACCTTTTCTTAAATACTCCATTTTCCACCATGTTACCATTGGTGTGGATCAGAGGGAGTACAAAACACGAGCCGAACATTCTTCACCCAACATAAATGAAATTGTTTCATTGCTTTATATTAGGATTATGATTGCGGCAAAATATTCATTAACCTACACATCTATATTCATGTAACTAAATGAATGAAGACAATTTTTTATTTATTGGGGCTAAATGCTGCATCATCTCAGTTTGTTGATACTGCAATTTGGAAGAAATTTTTTTATTTCTATTTGAGCATACTGCGTATATCGGTGGCTGTTGAGAATGACACGACGGTGGGTGGTCGGTGATGGAGTGAACCGAAATAGGTTGCACAAAGTTAATTAAACATTATACATCAATCAATATTCTCATTTTGCCCTCATTTATCTAAAATAATTAAGATTAAAAGATGATTATAGATCAATAAATTACGAAAATACCATCGGTGGCGACAAAATTGGGCATCACGCGGTGGCGTTATCTCATTTTCCTGGGTGTGATGGGTTTGCCTTTTTATTTTATTTCAACCATTAGAATGCCTATTTTGCACTTAATGAGTCACATACTCTCATATAAAAAGAAATGAAAGAGACAGACATACGTACAGGGATGCATGAAGTAGAAAAATTACACTACTTTAGATTAAAATAGAACCCTTCTCTCAATTTTCTCCTTACTTTTGTCATTTAAATAGTTTAATTTAGTCCTTTAATTCCATCCTAAGTTCTTATCTTTTGTAATCAATTCTGAAGATCTACTTTCATTTTCTCTTTTATGTAAGTTTGGTACCAATTTCTTATCTTTCTCATTCCTTAGTCTCACTTTAAATTATTGTCATGTTTATTTAGTTCATCTCTGTTTTACTTTAAAGTTTTAATGTTTATGCATTAATTATGTTTAGAATCATATTTAAAGTTTTAATTTCCTGTCTCTTTAATGTTATTGTCTTTATTTCATGTTCTTAGTTTAATTAACTTGCGTTATTAATTTTATCAAAGTTTGTGACTTTATTGCTCTTGTCATGTTTAGTATTATGCTATTGTTATTGGGTAGTTTAATTAGTTTAATATTATCCATGTTTGAGTAGATAAATTTATATGATTAGTGGGGGATTATGGGCTTGAATGAGGGCTAATCCATGTTTATTGGGTTGATTTATTGATTAATTGTCTTTCTTTCATCTTATGCATATCACGTGTTTGATGAAATGTTTGCTTGACAAACTTGCATGATTCATGTTTGATTATACATTTCCGTAAGATCGAGAGCCTCAGAATATGTTTTGACTTGCATATAGTTGGTATATCGACCTTGTGTACGTGAGAGCTAGCTTGGTTCGGTATATGAGAGGGGTTGTAAGATCGAGAGCCTCAATCCACCGCGCCCCAAGTTTGACTACCCATAGTCTATTAACCTGACTTACTAGAACCCAAGTTACCCATATGAACCCATCGATCCTAAAATTTCCTTTATTATTGCTTGTTATTTGCATCTTATTGTGTTTGTTTTAATCTTCTCAACTTGCTTTAATTTTCTTTACTTATTGTTCATTAGATTTAGACCAAACCCCAACCATTTTAATTGTGACTTTGTGTAGACATGAGACTTAGTTTAGGCAACCTCATAAGTATCTCCCGTCCTTGTGGTTCGACCCCTACTCCACTAGCTACCCAGTTAGTTGGCCCTTAGGGTATTTATCTTACTTTGGGAGTGACGATTTTGCCCTCATCAGTAACTCTCATGTACGTAACACTTATTTGAATTTTGAGGCATTAAAATCAAAATTAGTCTTGAAGAGACTCAAAGAAAAGATACTCACACAAAGCATAGTTGATTAGAGAGTAGAAGATGCCACATGTCTACAAAGGAATGCTCAATAGGCTTTTTATGTTATTGTATAGATATGTATAGATATGGTCACGTTAATTTAGTTTTTTTAATATTGACGACACGTATTTTTTTGTAATATCACTAGGCTCTTGATTTTACAACACAAAATTAAACATACTATTATGGTGCAACTAATTTTGCCTTCACAAGATCTATATGTTGTTTTACTAGCATACACATTCCCAATGAAATAAATTTTGCCAACTTTGATCAATTGTGAGATTGGTCCCGATAAGTTACAAATGTAGTAATTAGGCCCCATAGCTTTGACAAAAAGTGAAATCGAAGCCAATTTCTATTTCCTACATAAACATATCATTAAATCATTTATATTTAAACTCATTGTACATTAAATAATTATTAGTATTGTAAAAGTATTTAAATAATTTATTAACATAATTTTTGGAATATTTTTAATATTTGTAGTAATTTTAATGTAACTGAAATAATATGAAATTACTTTTACAAATTTTTAATTTTATGTAATTCATTCAAATATTATTTTTTCCTAAAATGTATAATAAATTGTATATAATTTATAAATTTATAATAAATTTTATTATGTGTTAAATTGTATAAATGATTGAAATTGATTTTATTGGTGCATTGTTTTATGGAATTTAGAAAATTAGATTCATTTTCACTTTAACTCAAAGTTTTGGGGCCTAACCACTACATTTGAAACTTAATAGGGTTAATTTCACAATTGATTAAAGTAATGGGGGCTAATCGCCACCTTCGCGCTTTTAATTATATGTATAAAATTTTCTATTATAGGGAAAGATGGAAATTTTAAATAACCATACACCTACTATTACTACAAATCTATCTATCTATATATAATATAAAAGGCAAGATAAAATATTACCATGTTAGGTTCATATACCTACTCATAAGACTCTTCTTATGATATACTAATTAACTCTTTAATTAGTTTCCAAGATCTAGTGCATGCAAACTAAATAATACAAAGTGGAAAAATAATTTGTTCCTCGCATTGTAACTAGGACGTGTAAAGGGCACACGAAAAAGACTCCTTCTTATTTTTGTTCTTGAGCTAAATGATTTGGGATGAACTTCCACAAGCTCCAAGTATAGGAACTCTCCTTTGTGTTGCACCTACACTATCCCTTATCCCTCAACTATTGATTTACTAAAACAATAGATGAGTACCCTTAATAATGCATATAACACTTCGGAATTACAACACTAGTAATATAGTGTTAATGCATGAATAATAGTTTTATGATGTTATGAAATATCTAATAGATATTATATGGATGTCCATATTGTATCATATCTCTAGGAGATATTCTGTTACCTGAATATAATGTATCCCTCTACTATATATACCCCTTGCCTATGAATAAAATAGATACACTTTTGCCTCTACCCTCTCATATATTTCTCCCTTATTCATAACACGTTATCAGCGCGAATCTCTAACCTAATTTATAACCGACGCGAACTCATCTGGTACGTTCTCCTTCTCCGTATGAATAATTAAAGGTTGTATGCTACAAATTGAAACCACTGATTGACTAAGACTATTGAAAGTATTTATTGTGGGAAATATCGGTATATTTCAACATGAAATTTAAGGATTATAACGAAATTATAATATATGAAATACGAGTCATAAACGAAAAGCATAAAGATTATAATCAACCTTTGGTCCTAGCAGTATGGCCTAATAATAAATATCGAGATGATATTCTCCTAATTGTTGCACCCAAGATGTTCTGAGAAATGCATTTGCTTGTACTAGAATGAACACCAAAAATTACTGCTAATTTTTGTGAAAGTAATTGTGATGATGAGAAAATAGAGAAGAAGAGTTGATATAAAACTCTCCTCCTCTCCTATTTGGACCGTCCAACTAGTAGTAGAGTAGAGGGAGGAGTCTTCCCTCTTTTTCTTCTACTTGTTTTAGGTATTGTAGTCAAGATAGGAGTCTTCCCTCTATTATTTATTTAATGTATAATATGTGTATGTATTATTATTGTCATTTGTGTTGTCACATATTAATAAGTCCATACAACATCTTGTAGTCGATTTATTAATACCGGTCTGACATCATTTATTTATGACAATATCGTATAATATATACGTCAACTATAAATATCGTATATTTATAATTTTCTAATTAAATATAACAGTTTATATTTAAATACGAATTAACATTTAATTCGTTTAAGCTTACATTATTTAATCGTATTAAATAATTACAATATATACATCAATTAGATGTAACAGTTTATATTCAATTACGAATTAACATTTAATTCGTCTCAGCTAGTATTATTTAATCGTATTAAATAATCGTATCATCATTACATTGACTAACCTTTTAGTCATATATATCGACTAACCTTTTAGTCATATAAGGCATCAATATGATTATATTTTTCATATAATCATATCTCTCAAACACATCCTTTAGGTGTGACTTTTAGGGACCAGTTAATCACCGCCATTAAAATGACAACAACGTCAAACTTCTAGCAAGCCAACCGTTATCGATAAACGTTAATCAACTGATAAGAATACTAAGTATACCCTGTGAACCTGTAAGAGATTTATACACGTTATCACACTAACTGTGGAGCACACTAGCTCCAACATTTATTGTTTTGCTTTACACGTATTATGCTAGAAGTTACAATTTAATCATACAATTAGCATACTAATTACATGTATTACCTTGTATGTATATTGTTTATGCTTCTTATAAATATTCAACGTATTAACTTTTTAATTTTGTCTTATATAGATTAATTATGTCAAATCTGACCAAACTTGATTTTGCGGCCTTGGATATCTCTGGAAATAATTATTCTGAATGGGTACTGGATGCCGAAATACACCTTGACGCTAATAGTCTTGGTGATACTATTAAGGTGGGAAATACTGCATCCGCCCAAAATAAGGCAAAATGTGCTTCGTTCTATCACCTTTGATGAATCCCGACTTGAGCTGAGCAATGCACGCAGTATTATCTTCATGTAAAATAGTTGGTGAATTCTTTTTGGGCAAGAGCTATGATTTTTCTCCGTCGTCATCTCCATGAAGGGCTGAAATATGAATATTTAACTGTAAAAGATCCTTTGATCTTATGGCAAAATCTGAAAGAAAGGTATGACCATCTCAAAACAGTAATTCTTCCTAAAGCTAGATATGACTGGATACACCTGAGATTACATGATTTTAAATCTATCAGTGATTATAATTCAGCTATGTTCAGAATTACTTCACAGTTAACTTTATGTGGAGAAAAAGTATCTGACGCAGATATGTTAGAAAAAACATATCAAACCTTTCATGGTTCACAATTGCTCCTGTCGCAGCAATATCGTCAGAGAGGTTTTAAGAAATACTCTGAACTAATCTCTTGTTTACTAGTGGCTGAACAGAACAATGAAATATTGTTAAGAAAACCATCTATCTCGTCCAATTGGTACTGATCCATTCCCTGAAGTGAATGCGACAAAGTATGATAATAAAAACAAATATTCGGGTCATGCCAGAAGTTATGGCCCTAGACGTGGACGAGGAAATTATCGAGGTGGTAGAGGTGGAAAGTTTAAAAAATCACATTCTCACCAAAAGTGGGAACAAAAAAATAGTCCATATGAAAATAATAAAAAAGGTGTTGAAAATCCATGTCACCGTTGTGGCAGTAAAGGTCATTGGGCTCGTACCTGTCGTACGCCTCAACGTCAAGTAGAGCTTTATAACAAGTCTCTCAAAAATAACAAAGGGAAGAATATAGAAGCAAATTTTGCTGCCGAGTATGATAATACTGAGAAAAATTATGCTGATGGTGGTAGTAATCTACCTTTAATTTCTGCCGAATTTATGGATTTGGATATCTCAGATTTCTTTTCAGACCCTGATAGAAGAATTGACCATTTGATTGAAGACGGAAGTGCCCATAAATTCGACTAAAAATTTATTTGTATTAATTAAGTTATTTATTTTTCGTTTAGTTCGCTATTCCTTTGTTTTCAGATATTATTACGTACTTATGTTTTTTTTAGATAGTTTCATGGACACTATTAATAATTTTATTTTGGTAATCGCATCTTGAATTTAATTATAATGTTACAGCTTTATCTTTGCCAAGTTATTATTAAATACATGGTTTTAATATCATGAACTTGCGAAATAATAAAAACATGACATTGGAAACATAACAATCAACACCTAAGATTAATTTACGCATGTTTCATATAAAGTATTGATAATGTCATGGTAAATATTTTACATAGAGTATTTATTTCTTGTTTATTAATTTACGCGTATCTTATTACATATAATTTATTTAATGAAGATTATGGGAGTTACACCTGAAGATGTATGCCTCGCGGATAGTGCGACTATGCACACAATTCTTAAAAATAAGAAATATTTTATTTGTCTTAAATAGCAAAAGACGAATGTTTGTACAATTGCTGGTAGTACAAAATTAATTGAGGGCTCCGGAAGAGCTAATATTTTGTTGCCTAATGGAACAAATATTGAAATTCAGGAGGATTTATACTCTCCTAGATCTAAAAGAAATTTGCTGAGTTTTAATGATATCCACTGTGACAACCCTCGCGAATGCGAAAATAAAACATAACAAGCATGTGAATTATAAAGCGTAAAATACGGTGTTTTTAAAACTTTTTACATGCAAGATAGAAATACGAGGAATGTCAATAATTACAAACCAAATATAAAATACTACAAGAGACGTAGTCTCTCAAAATGTTATCAATGCTCACACCCGAACCCAAAATACCACAAGCAAAAAGCCATCCAATCAAGCAACCTGTTCATCCATGAAAAACATGAACGCCACAGTCAGTGAGGAGTAACTCCGGATTCTCCCAGCCATATCACATTAAACGTACATAAACGAAAATACAAAAGTAGAAGCATGCATATATAGATATACATATGAAGTACGAGAAAGGATAAATAGGCAAATCAATATGTATGAGATAAGAGCTCATGAAGTACAAATCCAAAATCATCATATGATAGAAAGACTCGGGGAAGACACTCTTATGCAACCATATACTCTCACTAGGGCTTGCATCTCACCGTTAGCGGCATAAGTTTGATAACATTGAGACTCGACAAACAAACCATGCCAAGTCACCCAATGATCACGAATAATCAATCATGTAATCATCCATCCAAACATACCAATACATTGACGACATCTCTCACGGTAAATGCCACGCACTAGCACCGTGTACATGGCAAGTATGATTAAAAGGCATCCACGGGATAAGACATTTCCCTGAACGCATACACGATGCACATTTCGTATATGTAGACTAATTTCGTCCCGGTAGGACGACGATAATAATACGGTCCTAGTCTAAACCCTGGTTAGACTCTCGGGATAAGACATTTCTCGATTCGACATGTGGTAAACGTTCGCATCCAAGACTCGGTCAATCATAGACGCCGAGTACCCCAAATTCAAACCTTCACAAAGAGGCGGAAAAGAGCACAAGCCTCATAACAAGCGGTACGCTACATGCAAATGACACCACCTCGCAAGTATACACATTTGACGGCCGGGTCGATCAACGCAAAGCGTCGCCTCCCAACTTCGTCATATCCCACTAACCCATGCAATTAAGCAGTAAGGATACACTCCCCGTTCCGACATTCCAGCCTTACGAACGTGGAGGTAGCCAAGGGAATGAGAGTACAAAGCACATAGGAAATTAGTGCTCAAACCGTAGCATTTGTAAAACACTCAAAGGGGGACATATCAAAAACCGTCACCAACATGAGAACAGGGAATTATATAAATTTAAATGCAGTCGACTTTGGGAAACTGGCAGCAAGCAACGCTGCCAGCGCCAGGCAACGCTGCCAGCGTCCTACGATGCTGCCAGCGTCCAGGGAACGCTGCCAGCGTCCTGGCCTGGCAGGCACGAATCACACGAATTTCACAATTTCACTAAGGCATAACACAAATATCATCTATCATCACAAATCCTCAATTCTCATATCAATTATCAACTAACAACAACCATCATCAACAACACAAATCCTAAGACTACTAATCATATTCTAAATACGATTTCTAACATAGAAAACACATAAAAACACGTAAATGATATCGAGTAACCCTTCACCGTTACCTTTTCGCGTAATTGAAAAGCGAGAAAGACGGTAATTTTATTACCAATACGGATAGAGGAGGATGAGAGGGAAGGAATAAGACGAACTTTAGTGAATTTGAGCGAGTAACGAATGAGTAGCGATGATTTAGAGTTGGATCAAATATGGAGGCTAGGTTTTTGGGGTTTACTTGGTGAGGAAGAAGAAGAAGATTGAATGAGGGAGTTAGGGTTATGAGGGAGTATATGAAGGAGTAAGTGGAAAAACATGAGAAAAGCCCATAAACGTCTTAAGACGTAACTTACTCGGAATCTCGCGTAAAGTCCAAATATGAACTCGGAAATTCTAAATTAGACACGGGAAATTTAATTCTAAACTAAAACTAAATTTCGCTGAAAAGTATCCGTATAATATTTTTACTATAAAAAATAGGGTACATTTGCGGGTGTTACAATCACCCCACCTTTTAAAAAGTTTCGTCCTCGAAACTTGAGAGTAGAAAATAAAAGTATCAAGGACAAGAATCGGTTTTCAAAATTAATAGGAAAACTTTTATAAGGGAAACATTTATGAAACGAGGTTCATCTCGAAAAGGGTTTAAGGAAATTTTTCATAAGTGCGAAACTTATTTACGAATCACAAGAGTGCTCGTCGCGAACGAGAACTCTAATTATCCAAATCAAATTAATGTCGAAATAGTGAAATTGAAAATCAAAACAAACGTTAGTAAGTGTAGGACTAGTCACCAGACGTCTCCAATAACAAGTCCAAACATCCAACCAAACGCAAAATCCAAGTATAAAAGCAAAAGAAATCTATTTTCTCCAAAAACAGGGTACAAAATCCATCTTTGGACTTCTTTGAAAATTTAGTTTAGAAATACAATATGGAAATTCGAAGGTTTTCTCAAAGATAAAATCAAAATAAGAACACATTACACGTACATAGAGCGACTCGCACATTTCACACACAATTCAGGGTAACAAAATGTGTACAAAACACCCAAAAACGAAACAAATCGAACTCTTAGGGATAGGAAGATCAAGATAAAGTCGGCAGGAAGATCTACAAGAATTCGACATCACTAACTCTACTAATAAACCAAATCCTCAAGAGAATGCAATTTACCCAAGTTACACCTCAACATTTCAGTCATTAGATTCCTACTAAAACCTTTCATAATCGCGAGATTTCAAGCCAATAACCTAATTATTCAGATCCAATTAGTATCTACTAAAGTCCATCGGCACGGTAGACTCCACAACTAGCAATCCACATGAAAGATTCATTACGTACTCTAATCTTCTTAGTTTTATCAAAACTCTTACTAGAAACCACCAACCAAATATTTATATCTAGGGAAACATGATCGCTAACAACCACAAGGTAAAGGAAACTTACCATGAAAATCCCTTGATTCAATTTACTTCAAACTCATTATCCTAAATTTACAATGAACTTTCTCATCTTCGAAAGTCAACTCACCATGCATCAAGCAAAGGATGAGTACCAATTCCAAATCATATATATTGCCAAACACATGGCGATACGTCAATTAATCAAATCATCTAGCTCATCAAACTCAAAACGTATCGGTCTTCGCTTACGAGATTATTCCTCGAATCTGGTCACAAATCTAAATTTCACAATTAAGATTCCTTTTTAGAGCGTAACAATTTAAGACAACAATTTCCCAAACAACCTCCAAAGTAACTATTACCATATCCCGCAACAATGAACTATTATCATGATCCACTCAATTCTCAAAATAACACTACAATACCAAACTCCAAATCTAAAATCACCAAGAGAGGATACATTATTACTATTAGGATTCATCCTAGAGCTTAAGTCCTATTTTCCATGATCAAATTCAACATGAATTTGCTCAATCCAAAGACACATATTTTAACTAAAGAACTCCAAAATACATTACACTTACTCTCTGAGCCTTACAACGGGCTATCCACATCACTAGAGAAAAGATTAAGCAGCAACGGGTTAGGAACGATAAGGAAATCTCAAGGAGAACAAGAGAATACTCAGGCACAAGATTATAAGAGAGGAACGCTTGAAAATAACGAAGTCATAAGTAAGAGACAAAGCAGATAGTAGAGTTATGAAGATATCCGAGTAAGAAATAAGATACGAGCATGCGATTTCTTAAAGATCAATCTTGACAAAAACATTCAAGAATGGAAATTAAAAGGGATGATGGCACGAGTAAGGTTTAAGGTTTAATCCACAAAATTTCTCCTTTCAGACTTAGGGTGATAGTAAAGCAACTCGTCCCAATAACAAAGGTCTCTTACAAGGGACCCTCGTACCACAAATTATCAAAGTAAGGTACACCTAGATTTAATAAATCGATTACAACCCAATTCATCCACCCTTTCATATAGCACGAAATCCCAATTGCGGAATTGCAACTCAAGTATAGTGTAACATCCTCTAAATTCCAAAATCTGACACACTCTCAAAGGTTTCAAAACCGAAGAACTAACAAGGAATTCTTCATACTAATCTCTTTTCAACTCCTACGGCCCACAAGGTATAACACCGAACAAAAAGTCATTATCAACATCATAAGGCATCACCGACATAGCCAATCTAATCAGATTCCAGTCATTTCCAAAATCCTTAAGTAACATGGTTTAATCTATCACGACGACTTACAACCTCAACCAAGTCTCCGATACCAGGATATAAGATCATATTTTTAAATCCAATAATTATAGCCAAGCACTTTTCCACCAAGCGTATACTCTAACACATACACTATAATCCACAAAAAGTCACTTAGTCTCAAAAGCATTTTACCACTCAAGGCATCATTCAAACTCCTAAATTCAAAAGATTAAATCGCTAACGGGTTAAGAAGTCTTAGCCAACTCATTCAACCTTACACCATCAAATATCATGAACTATCCACACATTAGTCATGGCAAGCATGAAGCATTAAAATCATCAAACTTATCTTACCACATCTCCACAGAGATACAACCAATCATCAATATAGAGTGAGATTAGATCTACACCATTTACCTCAAATCCCAAATTCATTCTAACCAACACTAACATCCCACAAAGTTCAAAATTCTTCCGACCAAGTATAATATACCACAAACAAAAGGGTATGGCATCCACAAAAATGTTACAAGAGTAAAGTAAGGATACCAATTGATAAGGAGGAGGGAAGTAACAAGAGTAACCTCCAAGGGGAGAAGACGTTAGATGATAAAGAAGCACTTAGATAGAAGGAAGAGAGCATGATACATTAAGGACGAGAGAAATCATCGATGAGGAAGAAATACACTTCAATTAGGCTTGTCAATCTTCAATCTTCGGTAGCGGATACTTCTTCCAGGTAACGCATGATCCTCCTCAAGATGGTAGATACAAACAAACATTGTTGGAGTAAGTGTCCTCCACAATAGTGCATTTATATAATAAATCTCATTTGGAATATACGTGGCATGATTAGTATATTTTGATACTCCACGTCAGTTGATTAACGTAAATCGGTAACGCTTGGCTGACTAGAGTTTGACGTTATTGTCGTATGACGGCGGTAATCAACTGATCCCTGTAGGTCACACCTATAGGATGAGACCCAAATAGAATACTAATTATTTGTATACGATACAGTTTAATTAGGGCATTACATATATTTGATATGTACGTTTAGTTACGAGAGTTGTTTATTGCAAATTGAGTTAGGAACTCATTCCACTTAAGTTTATTAGTAAATTATACGATAACTGACTGAATAAATTTTACGTCTTATTTTAATACGATTAAATAAGATTTAATTTAGTGATTAATCGTTAATTCATTAAATTAGTTGGGGTTATGCATATATTTTGAGGTAGAGGTAATTAGTTAATTATATTTACAAGGAGTTGTAAAATAAATTAACTGGGCATTGTGGGACCCATTATATATTGATATAATGGTAAAATATCACTTAAAAGTTAAGTACATATTATTTATTAATTTGAGTTATATAATTGTTATATGATCAAATTAACACCTAATTATGCAAGATAATTAAGCTTATGATTAATAAGTATTTGTGGGACAAATATCAAAAATCAAAATGGTCCATATAAGACCATGTGGACCGGTTTTAGCTAGTAGAAAAACAATCATGTTTATTCTCTACTAAATCCACACTCCACCTTATGTTATGACATGTATGACACATGATCATGATTAATATACAATCTCATACACTACCATTATGCATGTGAATAAAAATAAGAAGAAAATCACCCATTTTTGGGGCTTGAGTGTGCCGGCCATAGTGCCTTAAAATGGCCACTTGTTGTTCATTTTGAAATAACTTGATTTTCATGCTTATTTTCTTCTTCTTTCTAAAAACCTCCAACATCTCTCTAAACTCACATGCAAACTAATATTCATGTCATATTACTAGTGTAGTGATACCATAATATTAGTAGTATTAATTCTTACTTATTATCTAGTTAATAATAAGCTTAGATTATTTGGGTTTAGTCTTGGGTGCAACTAGAAGGAGACCTTCTACTTTGGAGGTAGTTTCATGGAGGATCATCCATTAATTTCATGCTCAAGAACAATAAGAAGGAGTTCTTATTGTGCCCATATTGAACCGAAAATACCCCATGTAAGGATGTTTTCGTCTTATCTTTTCTTTTATGCTTTTATATTTGCATGCATGATAACTAGATCCTAAATCATTAAGTTAATGTAATTGAATGAACTAATTAGAGGAGTCTAATTAGAGGTCTAGGACTTTCAAACATAACATCACTCAACACAATCAACAAACAAGTTAGAACCTAACAAACATCAAGTACACCAAAGACTACCACCTTAGGTCCTTAAGTCTACCCATCTCTCATTTATTATTTCAAGGTAAAGTAATTTAAGTTTAGGGTTCACGTGTGTGCGTCGGGAGCGTTTAAGCTCTGATACCAACTGTGACAACCCTCGAGAATGCGGAAATAAAACATAACAAGCATGTGAATTATAAAGCGGAAAATACGGTGTTTTTAAAAACTTTTTACATGCAAGATAGAAATACGAGGAATGTCAATAATTACAAACCAAATACAAAATACTACAAGAGACGAAGTCTCTCAAAATGTTATCATGTCAAATGTATTAGCAACAAAACTAGCTAATAACTTCTAGAGGTGGATTCATCAGGACAACTGCCCGTCTAATAGCATCACGACCCGAGACCCAAAATACCACAAGCCAAAAAGCACCAATCAGCAACCTGTTCCCTCTAATGAAAAGCATGAACGCGTCACATCCGCTAGTTGAGTACCCGGGTCTCCCGCACACCCCAGCATATCACATTAAACGTACATAAACGAAAATACAAAAGTAGAAGCATGCATATATAGATATACATATGAAGTACGAGAAAGGATAAATAGGCAAATCAATATGTATGAGATAAGAGCTCATGAAGTACAAATCCGAAATCATCATATGATAGAAAGACTCGGGGAAGACACTCTTAGGCAACCATATACTCTCACTAGGGCTTGAATCTCACCGTTAGCGGCATAAGTTTGATAAGATTGAGACTCGACAAACAAACCATGTCAAGTCACCCAATGATCACGAATAATCAATCATGTAATCATCCATCCAAACATACCAATACATTGACGACATCTCTCACGGTAAATGTCACGCACTAGCACCGTGTACATGGCAAGTATGATTAAAAGGCATCCACGGGATAAGACATTTCCCTGAACGCATACACGATGCTACATTTCGTATATGTAGACTAATTTTGTCCCGGTAGGACGACGATAATAATACGGTCCTAGTATAAACCTGGCCAGACTCTCGGGATAAGACATTTCCCGATTCGACATGTGGTAAGACGTTCCACATCCAAGACTCGGCCAATCATAGACGCCGAGTACCCCCAAATTCGGTCAACCTTCACGAAAGAGGTGGAAAAGAGCACAAGCTTCATAACAAGCGGTACGCTACATGCAAATGACACCACCTCGCAAGTATACAACATTTGACGGCCGGGTCGATCAACGCAAAGCGTTCGCCTCCCAACAACGTCGTCATATGCCCACTAACACATGCAATTAAGCAGTAAGGATACACTCCCCGTTCCGACATTCCAGCCTTACGAACGTGGAGGTAGCCAAGGGAATGAGAGTACAAAGCACATAGGAAATTAGTGCTCAAGCCGTAGCATTTGTAAAACACTCAAAGGGGGACATATCAAAAACTGTCACCAACATGAGAATAGGGAATTATATATATTTAACTATGATAAAAATGAATCAATACATGATACATAAGCATTAGACTAAGTTTATAAAGTATAATAAATAAGAAACATAGATCCCCTCTCCAAAACAACATGTTTGGAAACCAACTAAAATAAGGGTCCACTTCAAACGGTCCTTACTAGAGTTCTAGACATTCAAATGCAGAAACTCCAAGTGGAGGTGATAGCTTATTCTCTTACGGTTCCAACGGTAGGTCACAAGCCCAAAACAAGCAAGTAACGAAGGAGATACGATCATTTTACAAAAAGGGGTCAGTGCAGGAAAACTGCAGTCGACTTTGGGAAAATGGCAGCAAGCAACGCTGCCAGCGCCAGGCAACGCTGCCAGTGTCCAGGGAACACTGCCAGCGTCCTGGTCTGGCAGGCACGAATCACACGAATTTCACAATTTCACTAAGGCATAACACAAATATCATCTATCATCACAAATCATCAATTCTCATATCAATTATCAACTAACAACAACCATCATCAACAACACAAATCCTATGATTACTAATCATTTTCTAAATACGATTTCTAACATAGAAAACACATAAAAACACGTAAATGATATCGAGTAACCCTTCACCGTTACCTTTTCGCGTCTTTAAACGATTTCTAAGCCTTCCTCCACTAGATAGTAACCCTTATCGGGATCTTGAAGGTCTCCACCTAAACAAAGACGACAAAAGATGAATATAATTCATCTTTGAGAAAGACGGATAAATTGAAAAGCGAGAAAGACGGTAATTTTATTACCAATACGGATAGAGGAGGATGAGAGGGAAGGAATAAGATGAACTTTAGTGAATTTGAGCGAGTAACGAATGAGTAGCGATGATTTAGAGTTGGATCAAATATGGAGGCTAGGTTTTTGGGGTTTACTTGGTGAGGAAGAAGAAGAAGATTGAATGAGGGAGTTAGGGTTATGAGGGAGTATATGAAGGAGTAAGTGGAAAAACATGAGAAAAGCCCATAAACGTCTTAAGACGTAACTTACTCGAAATCTCGCGTAAAGTCCAAATACGAACTCGGAAATTCTAAATTAGACACGGGAAATTTAATTCTAAACTAAAACTAAATTTCGTTGAAAAGTATCCGTATAATATTTTTACTATAAAAATAGGGTACATTTGCGGGTGTTACATCCACAGAAATGGATTTCATGTTGAGACAACAATTGAGAAAGGGGTTGAATACCTATATATCACACGTTCAAATTTGAACAATAAAAGTGTGTTGGAGGAACTACCAGCATTGTCATCTGGCTTGTATTTTTTGAACATTTGTTCAATTGAATCTTATGCACTAGTAAACCAGAAGTTTACAGATAAAAACAACTTTATTGTTTGGCATGACCGGCTTGGCCATCCCGGATCATTAATGATGCGAAACATCATTGAAAATTCATGTGGACATTTATTGAAGAACCAGAAGATTCCTCAATCTAGTGATTTTTCATGTGCTGCTTGTTCACAAGGCAAACTAATCATCAGACCATCTGCTACAAAGATATGGAATGAATCCCTTACATTTCTGGAAAGAATACAAGGTGATATTTGTGGACCTATACATCCACCAAGTGGACCATTTCGATACTTTATGGTATTAATTGATGCATCAACCAGATGGTCACATGTGTCCTTGTTATCAACTCGCAATCTAGCGTTTGCGAGATTATTAGCTCAGTTGATAAGATTAGGAGTGCACCTTCCAGATTATCCCATTAAAAATATTTGTATTGACAACGCTGGTGAATTTAGTTCACAAACTTTTGATGACTATTGTATGTCTATTGGGATAAGTGTTGAACATCCAGTAGCACATGTTCACACTCAAAATGGCCTTGCTAAGTCATTAATAAAACGCATTCAATTGATTGCAAGACCAATGCTTATGAGGTCTAAATTGTCTATCTCAGTATGGGGGCATGTCGTTTTACATGCAGCAGCATTAATTCGCATCAGACCAACAAGTTATCATAAATCATCTCCCCTAAAGTTAGTTTTTGGTCATGAACCAAATGTTTCCCATCTAAGAATTTTTGGTTGTGGTGTATATGTTCCCATTAGTCCACCACAACGTACAAAGATGGGACCTCAAAGAAGGTTGAGAATATATGTTGGTTGAGAATCTCCATCGATTATTAAATATTTAGAGCCATCTACAGGAGATTTATTTACGGCCCGTTTTGCTGATTGTCATTTTGATGAATCAGTTTTCCCAACATTAGGGGGAGCAAACAAACAACTGGTAAAGGAGATAAGTTGGAATGAATTATCACTATCTTATTGAGATCC
Source organism: Heliosperma pusillum (assembly GCA_022085475.1). Lineage (NCBI taxonomy): Eukaryota > Viridiplantae > Streptophyta > Magnoliopsida > Caryophyllales > Caryophyllaceae > Heliosperma > Heliosperma pusillum. The sequence goes on from JAIUZE010053404.1 coordinate 29,499, forward strand.
TCGCACTAAAAAATGTGAACTTGAAGTTCAAAGGATAATTCATTTACAACAGTTAGCAAATCAACTGCTAGATGCTTTCACTCATCCAAAAGGAGTGATAAAATCTCATATACCAGCTGTAAATGCTCCAGCTAAAATTAATGTCCCTGGAGGATTATTACTTGCAAATGAGTCTAAGGCACGCATGAAGCGTGGTAGACCTATCGGTTCCAAAGATAAAAATCCTCGTAAACAAAAAGGAGCAATAGTCTATGATGACAATGTTGAGGATATGATAGCTTTTTAAAAGCCCCCTGAAAAGCTTGTAGACATGATTGATAATATCAATCTAGAAGAGACTCACGTACCTGAAAATAATGATTATGAAGAGATCTCGATAAATTATGTCATGTCTAGACAAACATGGAACCGAAATAAAATCGACGTCGATGATGGTATTTTTGCATTTAATGTAGCGCTTGATATCATGCATGAAAATGAGGATCATGAACCAAAGTCTGTTGATCAGTGCAGAAGTAGAATTGATTGGCCAAAATGGAAAGATGTTATTGAGGCAGAATTAAAATCATTGGCTAAACGAGAGGTGTTTGGGTCAGTAATTCGCACACCCAGTGGAGTAAAGCCTGTTGGCTAGAAATGGGTGTTTGTGTGAAAAAGAAATGAAAATGGTGACAAAGTCAGATATAAGTTTCGTTTAGTTGCACAAGGTTGTTCACAAAGACCTGGTATTGATTATGAAGAGACATACTCTCCTGTAATGGATACAACCACTTTTCGTTATTTGATAAGTCTAGCTATGAGGGAGAGACTTGATTTACGTCTAATGGACGTTGTCACAGCTTATTTGTATGGCTCACTTGATAATGAAATATATATGAAACTCCCTGAAGGCTTTAAGCTTCCCGAGACAATGAAATCAAGTCCACGTGAGCAGTATTCAATCAAATTAAACAAATCTTTGTACGGTTTAAAACAGTCCGGACGTTCCGTCTCAGTGAA
>JAIUZE010053444.1:0-11962 GCA_022085475.1 Heliosperma pusillum
TGAGCTCGTTTTCCGCCTCTTTCGTGAATTGATCTACCGAGAATGTGGGTACTCGGCGTTTTCTTTGTAAGACCGAGTCTTGGGTGCGAAACGTGATCGCATGTCGAACCGGAAAATGTGATTTCGGGTTTCTGGCCAGATTTAGACTAGGACCGGGTATTTATTATCGTCGTCCTACCAGGAGGAAATTAGTCTACATAGGCGAAATGTTAGCATCGCGTATGAGTTCAGGGAAATGTGATCCCGTGGATGCCTTTTAATCATACTTGCCATGTACACGGTGCTAGTGCGTTTCATTTACCGTGAGAGTTGTCGTCTTGTGTCGTCGTCTTTGAATGCGTGATTTCATGATATTGTTCATGGTCATTGCATGATTGGACACCGTCAATGTCTTGGTTCGTGAATGGATGATAAATGTTGGATTTGGGTGATCATCGCATGACTTGACTTGGTTTGTCTGTCGAGTCTCAATCTTATCAATCTTATACCGCTAACGGTGAGATGCAGGCCCTAGTGAGCGTATTCGGTTGCCTAAGAGTGTCTTCCCGAGTCTTTGAATAACATGATGGTTTCGGAATTTGATTTCCATATGATCTTATCATTATTTATCGAATTGCCTATCTATTCTTATGTATCTCACATGTATATCTATATGTATGCATGCTCTACTTTTGTATTTCCTTATATGTACGTTTAAGGTGATATGGCTGGGAGAACCCGGAGTTACTCCCCACTGATTGTGGCGTTCATGTTTTTCATGAATGAACAGGTTGCTTGCATGGATGGCTTTTTGCTTATGCTATTTTGGGTTCGGGTGTGAGCTAGCGGGCGTTGTCCCTGGATGAAACACCTCTAGACGTTGTTTAGCTAGTTGCTAATTACTTTGTCTTTTGTTAACACTTTGAGAGACTACGTCTCTTGTGGTATTTTTATTTAGTTTGTAATATTTTGACACTCCTCGTATTTTTCTATCTTGCATGTATAAAGGTTTTTAAAATACCGTATTTTCCGCTATATAATTCACATGCTTGTATGTTTTATATTTCCGCATTCGCGAGGGTTGTCACATAGGTCATTATAGTCTTTGACGAGTGTATGTTCACGGCTTAATAGCCTTTGTGTTCCCGGCTTGGTGGGTTTATATCCAAGCTGGGGCATGACTTTTCTGCCTATTTTGTGAGTGGATGGTCAGCTTAAGTACTAGCCAACCCTTTGGTGGACTCCTTAGGGTACTCATGTGGTTTTATCATGAGTCTTGGGTGCGGTGGTTTTATCCGCATTTCTCTAGGTCTGCGCAGTCTAGGATTAGGGTTGAGTTGTATCTTGGCCATGTTTTAAATGTAACCTCTGAGCTAAAATGCTAGCTTCCCTACCTCGTGGTATAGACTCGAGTTACAAAGTGACTATTGACTGTACTAGGAACTTATGCCTGTCTCTAGATATATTGCCCTTTCTTGTTTGATGATTCTATGAAACATAGAAGGTGAGATGCAAGCCGGCTATGGTTGATAGAGTTTGGATTCCCGTATGATATGTGACTCACATGATAGTGTAGCTTGAGTTGGTCTAGTATTCACATACTAGGACTATATGTTATTTATATTGAATTTCACATGAAAAGCTTGATGGTTTAGCCTTTAAATGGGCTATGTATTATATTTGCTCATATTTATATGCTTTCATGTTATATTAACATGACATTTCGTGGCTGGGAGAACTCGGAGTTACTCCCCACTGACTGTGGCTTTCGTGTTTGTATAAAATGCGATTGACAGGTAGGTGATGCTTATATGGGGTACACGGACGAGCTAGCGAGCAAAGTAACCTTGGAACTTAGATTGGTTCCCATTTTGTAGTGACACGTATGTCACACTTTTAGGGACATATGTCTTCCTCTGTACATTTGTTTTGTATCATTTTGTTCTCCGCTATTTATAGCGATGGTTATGTAAATAAGTTTGTTTAGACCTTGCATGTTTTGACACCTTCTATTAGGATATCTTTATAACAGGTTCAGGTTTTAAAAATTACAGGTTTTTACTCAAATGAACCTATTACAAACATATCCATGCAGTTTTTATTTAGAAATTACGTGTTTAATTTTTCCGCGATTTTTGAGGGTGTCACAGTTGGTATCAGAGCTTATTTGCTCCCAACGCACGTTTGTGCACCCTACTATAAATAACTTGACCTTGAAATAATAAACTTGAGAGATGGGTAGGATGGGTAGATTTAGGACTTTATGTTGTAGTCTCTTTGTGATTGCTATTTGTTAAGTAAGTCTTTGTTAAGTAAGCCAATGTCTTCTTTTGTAAGATGGCTCCTCCAAGAAAAGCTGTAGATAATGCAATCCTACAAGCTCTTACTCAGATTCTTCAGAATCAACAAAACCAACCTGTTCCTGCTCCTCTTCCTACTCCGCCTCCAGAAGGTGCCCCTGGCACTTATACTTGGGTGGCAAATCAATTAACTCGAAACAATACCAAGACGTATGGTGGTGAAGTAGATCCAGTGGCACTCACTGAATGGTTCCGTGAATTGGAGAAGAGTTTTGCCTTGTATGAAGTTCGTGAAGGTGACAAGGTGAAATTGGCTTCTCATTTCCTTGTGAAAGAAGCGGATAGATGGTGGTCTATGACTGGTCCTACTTCTATTCTTGAACCTGGCTTCGGTTGGGATCGTTTTAAGGATCTAGTTGAAACTAGATTCTATCCAAAAGAGCTGAAACAACAAAGACTTAAAGAGTTCATGGAATTGAAGCAAGGAAATCTTTCTGTTCAAGCCTTTACCGATAAATTCAATGAACTTTCTCACTATGCCACTAGACTTGTCAAAAATGAAGATGAAAAAGTTTTCTTTTATCGTGAAAAGCTTACTCCAAAGCTTAAGAGTATGATTCGTAGAGATTCTACATCCTTTGTCTCGATCTACGATGATGCCTTATGGGCCGAGAGCTCTCTTAAAGCTATTGATGAAGAGGCTCGTGCTTCTAGTACATCTCTTGGCAAGAGGCCATTCTATCCTACTCCTAGGCCTTACGTTGTTCCTTCTAGGCCTTATGTTGCTTCTTCCATTCCCTCTTATCCTAATAAGAGAAGGTTTATTCCGAGTGGTCAAGCAAATCAAGGTGCTCGTAATCTATCTCCTAGCAACAACAAAGGACTGAAGGATCGTGTGTGCTACCAGTGTAAGAAGCCAGCACATCCCGGAGTTGGTTGTTTTGATAGGGATAGGCCTATTATATGTTTCTTCTGCAACAAGCCTGGACACAAGGCTAATGTATGTCCTGCGAAGAAGACTGCTGTTGCTACTACACCTGCTACTTCTGAGAGACCGAGAGGTCGTATTTTCTTGATGAGCCGTGCTGAGGCTGAGGCACACCCAGATATAGTCACTGGTACGTTCTTAATATTTAAAGTTCCTTGTTTAGTTTTATTCGATACAGGTGCTTCTTTGTCATTCATATCGATGAAACTCTTCGACAAATTACCTCTTGAATCTTCGCTTGGTGAAAGCACAGATATATCTTTACCTTCCGGTGACATCTTTTCCTGTTCTAATATCTATTCCAATGTTCCTATATCAATATCGGGATCTATTTTTCCGGCTAATCTCTTTCGATTCCCACTTGAAGAATTTGATGTTATTCTGGGCATGGATTGGTTATTTACTTATCATGCTCGATTTGAATGCCGAGATCAAAAGATTATTCTTAAAAGTTCTTTGGGTACTCGTGTATCTTATCAAGGAGTTAGAAAGCAAGCTAGTGTGAAGTTAATCTCAGCTATGAAAATGATGAATGTTTTGAAGAAGGGTCATCAAGCGTTTCTATGCGTAGTGACTACTTCTGATTCTTCTCTTCCTCCTTTGAAGGATGTTCCTATTGTTTGTGAATATCCAGATATTTTTCCCGATGAATTACCCGGAATTCCTCCTGAAAGAGATGTTGAATTTTCCATTGATCTAGTTCCTGGAACTGGACCAATTGCTAAAGCTCCTTATCGTATGGCTCCTTCCGAATTGAAAGAGTTGAGAATCCAACTTGATGACTTGATTGAGAAAGGCTTTATTAGGCCTAGTGCTTCTCCTTGGGGTTCTCCCGTTCTCTTTGTGAAGAAAAAGGATGGTTCTATGCGACTTTGTATCGATTATCGTGAACTTAATCGTGTGACAGTCAAGAACAAATATCCTCTTCCACGAATTGATGATCTCTTTGACCAATTACGTGGTGCTTCTACTTTTTCCAAGATTGATCTTAGATCGGGTTATCATCAAATTCCAGTTCGTGAATCCGATATTCCTAAGACTGCTTTCAGCACGAGATATGGACATTTCGAATTTAAAGTGATGCCTTTCGGATTGACTAATGCTCCTGCTATCTTCATGGATCAAATGAATCGTACCTTTAGTGAGTACCTCGATAAATGTGTTGTGGTATTCATTGATGATATATTAATTTTCTCAAAGAATGATGAAGATCATGTCAAAGATCTTCGTATCATTTTAGACATTCTTCGTCGTCAAAAGTGGTTTCCTAAGTTCTCTAAATGTGAATTTTGGTTGCATCAAGTAGCTTTTCTTGGACATGTCATTTCCAAAGATGGTATTATGGTAGATCCTGCCAAAATTGAAGCCGTTGTTGATTGGAAGAGTCCGAAAAATGTGACTGAGATTCGAAGTTTCCTTGGTTTGGCGGGTTATTACCGTCGATTTGTGAGAGATTTTTCTAAGATAGCTAGACCGATGACTCAATTGTTGAAGAAGGAGTCTAAGTTTGTGTGGACCGATGAATGTGAGAATGCTTTCCTGGAATTGAAAACTAGGTTGACTACTACTCCAGTGTTGACCTTACCTAAGGATGGTGTGGACTATGATGTTTATTGTGATGCTTCAAAATATGGTCTAGGTTGTGTCTTAATGCAAAATCGAAAGGTTATTGCTTATGCCTCTCGACAGCTGAGAGTTCACGAGGTGAATTATCCGACTCATGATCTTGAGTTAGCTGCGGTGGTGCATGCCTTGAAGACATGGAGACATTACCTTATTGGAGTTCATTGCCGAATTTATACCGACCATAAAAGCTTGAAATGTATTTTTACCCAGAAAGAGTTGAATATGAGGCAAAGAAGATGGCTAGAGTTAGTGAATGATTATGATGCTGAATTAATTTATCATGAAGGGAAAGCAAATGTGGTGGCCGATGCTTTGAGTAGAAAGACTTGTCACTCTTTGAACACTATCCGTGAATTACCTCATGAATTTATCGTAGAATTTCAAAAGTTAGGGATAAGCCTGGTTGAGAAGGGCTTTGATCATCTTAGTGCCTTGAGTGCAGAACCTGACTTTTACCGTGAGATCCGTACTTGCCTACCTGAAGATGCTACTTTCAAATCCATTCAAGCAAAAATTCAGCTTGGGCAAGCTAAGGATTGTGTGGTGGATAGTGATGGATATCTTCGTTACCATGGTAGGATGTATGTTCCGAATGTAGCTGAGTTGAGAAAGAGGATCCTTGTTGAGGCTCACCTTTCTCCTTATTCTATTCATCCTGGTGGTGACAAGATGTATAAAGACTTGAGATTACAATTTTGGTGGCCTAGAATGAAGATTGATGTCCTAGATTATGTTAGCAAATGTCTTACCTGCCAGAAAGTGAAAATTGAGCATCAGAAACCCGGAGGTTTGCTACAACCTTTGGATGTTCCTCTTTGGAAATGGGAGTCCATTGCCATGGACTTTGTGATGGCTTTACCTAGAACTACTGGTGGAAAGGATGCTGTTTGGGTAGTTGTAGATCGACTGACCAAATGTGCTAGATTTATACCGATCAAGGAAACATGGAATTTAAATGTTCTAGCTAGTGCCTATGTGAAAGAGATAGTACGCTACCATGGAGTTCCTAAAGATATAGTTTCAGACCGAGACCCTAGATTCTGTTCTCGTTTCTGGACTGCTTTACAAGAAGCCATGGGTAGTAAGCTACTAATGAGTACAGCTTTTCATGCCGCTACAGACGGACAGACTGAGAGGACTATCCAGACATTAGAGGATCTTCTCCGAGCTTGTGCCTTAGATTTTCATACTTCTTGGGAGAAATGTTTACCTCTTGTTGAATTCTCCTACAACAATAGCTATCAAGCCTCTATTAAAATGTCACCTTATGAAGCTTTGTATGGTAGGAAGTGTCGTACTCCTGTCTGTTGGGATCAAGTCCAAAATGCTCATGTGTTAGGACCTGATTTGGTGACTGAGACCGTCAATCAAGTTCAGATCATTAGAGAGCGCATGAAATCCGCTCAAGACCGACAGAAATCTTATGCCGATATCCGTCGTCGACCACTTGCCTTTGAAGTTGATGATCGAGTATTCCTCAAGGTATCACCTATGAAAGGGGTGAAACGGTTTGGTGTAAAAGGGAAGCTAAGTCCCAAATATATTGGTCCATTCCGTGTGCTTGAAAAGATTGGTTCCGTTGCTTACCGTTTGGAGTTGCCTCCGAATTTGAGCAAGGTTCATAATGTCTTCCATGTATCTCAGTTAAGGAAGTACATTAGTGATCCGAGCCATGTCATTCAAGAGGAAATTCTAGATTTAGAGCCTAGCTTGACTTTGGAAGAAAGGCCGATCCGGATCCTCGAAAGAGCAAACAAGCAACTTAGGAGCAAAGTTGTGCCCCTAGTTCGTGTCCTCTGGCGTTGTGGAAATGTCGAAGAAGAAACTTGGGAGCCTGAATCTTCTATGTTAGCTAAATATCCCGAACTCTTCTCGTGAGGTTATTCCTTTTTCTTACGTATTCTCCGCGTTAATAGTCCTTGCTTAGTGTTTAGAAACCGTAGTTAGAATTTAGTTATAGCTAGTGGAGTTATTACCCTTATTATAAAAATTTTAAACTAAAGGTGTTGAAAATATTTTAATGTTTTTCACTGGTTTTAACGTCAATGGGTGTTAAAGCTTGTTATTGGAGACGTCCGATAATTAGTTTGCTCATTCGTTGGTGTAAAAGTGTATTTTTATGTCCTTGAATTGGAATATTGATGTTCTTGAGTGATCGACAAGAGTATCTCCGTTCCATTGAAAGGACACTTATATTTTCATACGTTCATATCTTGAAAATTTTATTTATTTGATTTTAAAAGATAGACTTATATATATACAATGATTCTTTCTTCTAAGTTTCGGGGACGAAACTTTTTAAAAGGAGGGATGATTGTAACACCCCGTAAATTTGGACCGTTATTATATTTTAAAAATAATATTTTAAATCAACTTTAATTTAATATTAATTTAATTGAAATAATAATAATTCGACAAAATATAATTTTATTTTATTTTGAAGTAATATAATTATTTTTGATAGTTTGGAAATGTTTAAAAGTAATTTAAACTATATTTAAACCTTTTTCTTTAATAAAAGAGTATTTCAAAGAAAAGTCGTAAAAATGGGATTTTCCATTTCTTACGGTCGTTGGGTAAATGAGTTAGGATATTAGGCATAGGAGTACTTAAAATTCTAGTAAACTTGTGTTTAAAAACTTTAGCGTTGTCGGAAATCGCGTTTGACGAATAATTCGAATTCCCGTCAAATCGAACCAAAACCGAGTAAAAAAAAAATAGACCCAATACCCCATGACCCTTATGACAGCCAGCCTTCCCCTCTCCCTTAGGTTTCATTTTTATTTTCCCCAATTCGTTCTACCAACATGAAAAATCAAAAAAAAAAAACTTACAATCGTAATTTCAGCATAACTTCTTCGTTTCTAGTCCGATTTTCGCAAAATTTATATATTCGGAATCCTCTCTTCAAGATCTACATCCTAGTATGTTTTAATTCCAGTTTCCCTAATTTCGATTTAAGCTTATTTTTGGGTATAATTTCGGTTTATGTGATAATTGTTGTGTTTTTGTTGTTTTAAATAGGTGAAGATCATGAAGACGACTTAGGAGACTCATATATAGTAGAGGACGAAGGGTAGTAGCGGTTTTTAGGGTTTTCTCAAGGGTTACTTTCGTTTTTCTAGCTTAAGGTAACTATTCCGAGTTACTCGACGATATAATGTTACATTTGTTATGTGTTGGATGTTATGTGAGTAGTAATTTGTTAGGTTTTATTCATATGAATTATTGTTGTTAAGTTTATTAGTTTTATGGTTATTTCATATGTTTGTAGTGTTGAATTGAATTGATAATGGTTGTGTGTTGTTGGAATGGTTTTGTATCATTGTTGAGACGGGTTTTGGATGGAAAAGGAAGGAGATAGTAGGGCTGCCCAAAACAGCCCCAAAACAGGCCATGTGTGGGGCGTGTTGGTGGCATGTTTGCGGCGTGTTTGTGGCGTGTTTGTGGCATGTGTGTGGCCGGGTTTGGCTGTTGTTCAGGTTGTGTGTTTGAGCCTTTGTTTGATGCTTTGTGTTTGTCATTTGTACAATTGAACATGTTGATATTTTGGTGTATTAGTAATTTTTATTATTATGAGAAATTGTTGGAAATGGGTTAGCTTATAAGTTGGAATAATTTTTCCTTATGTTGATAATTTTCACATGAATTGTATTATGTTGAATTGTGTGATTTGAGTCAAAATGAGTCAAGACTCTGAGCTGGGCCAATATGACCGAATGAGTTTGGTCAAATTAGGTTTAAACCGGTCAGCCCTGATTTGACCAATGACCCGTCGCGGGACTTGGGTCGGGGATTTGTCTTTGGGGTAAGTTTGGATGACTATGGTTGATATTGAATGTTATATTTTAATGCCTTGGCCATGTTGGTTTGGAATGTTGGATTGTCATTTGATTATATTTGTATGTAGTCGTCCATATGCTAGCTTGTGATCATTTGTATTTACAAGTTTGGACTTTTTGCCCTTTTTATTGTTAAGTTGGCTAAAGTATTCACTTGGGACGAGGTCTTAAGTGAGTATTTTCAGTCATTGTCATAGATAGGTCATTATAGTCTTTGACGAGTGTATGTTCACGGCTTAATAGCCTTTGTGTTCCCGGCTTGGTGGGTTTATATCCAAGCTGGGGCATGACTTTTCTGCCTATTTTGTGAGTGGATGGTCAGCTTAAGTACTAGCCAACCCTTTGGTGGACTCCTTAGGGTACTCATGTGGTTTTATCATGAGTCTTGGGTGCGGTGGTTTTATCCGCATTTCTCTAGGTCTGCGCAGTCTAGGATTAGGGTTGAGTTGTATCTTGGCCATGTTTTAAATGTAACCTCTGAGCTAAAATACTAGCTTCCCTACCTCGTGGTATAGACTCGAGTTACAAAGTGACTATTGACTGTACTAGGAACTTATGCCTGTCTCTAGATATATTGCCCTTTCTTGTTTGATGATTCTATGAAACATAGAAGGTGAGATGCAAGCCGGCTATGGTTGATAGAGTTTGGATTCCCGTATGATATGTGACTCACATGATAGTGTAGCTTGAGTTGGTCTAGTATTCACATACTAGGACTATATGTTATTTATATTGAATTTCACATGAAAAGCTTGATGGTTTAGCCTTTAAATGGGCTATGTATTATATTTGCTCATATTTATATGCTTTCATGTTATATTAACATGACATTTCGTGGCTGGGAGAACTCGGAGTTACTCCCCACTGACTGTGGCTTTCGTGTTTGTATAAAATGCGATTGACAGGTAGGTGATGCTTATATGGGGTACACTGACGAGCTAGCGAGCAAAGTAACCTTGGAACTTAGATTGGTTCCCATTTTGTAGTGACACGTATGTCACACTTTTAGGGACATATGTCTTCCTCTGTATTTGTTTTGTATCATTTTGTTCTCCGCTATTTATAGCGATGGTTATGTAAATAAGTTTGTTTAGAACTTGCATGTTTTGACACCTTCTATTAGGATATCTTTATAACAGGTTCAGGTTTTAAAAATTACAGGTTTTTACTTAAATGAACCTATTACAAACATATCCATGCAGTTTTTATTTAGAAATTACGTGTTTAATTTTTCCGCGATTTTTGAGGGTGTAACACTTACACTTACTAACACTTGTCTGATTTTTGATTTCACTATTTCAACATTGATTTGATTTTTGATAGCTAGAGTTCTTGTTCGCGACGGACACTCTTGTGATTCGTAAATAAAGCTTCGCACTTATGAAAAATTTCCTTAAACCGTTTTCGAGAAGAACCTCGTTTCATAAATGTTTCTTTTGTAAAAGTTTTAGTATTAATTTTGAAAACCGATTCTTATCCTTGATACTTTTGTTTTCTACTCTCGAGTTTCGAGGACGAAACTTTTTAAAAGGTGGGGTGATTGTAACACCCGCAAATGTACCCTATTTTTCTAGTGAAAATATTTTACGGATACTTTTCAGCGTATTTTAATTTTATTTTAGAATTTAATGTTCCGAGTCGAATTTAGAATTTCCGAGTTCGTATTTGGAATTTCCGCGAGATTTCATGTAAATCCCGTCTTAAGTCGACTTTGACTTTTATTGACTTTTTCCACTCATATTCCCTCATACTCCCTTAACCTATTTTTCATTCATTCAACACAACATTTACTTCATCCTTAAGAAACCATCAAAACCCTTGCCTCCATTTTGATCCATCTTTGAATCGTCATAACTCATTCGTTTCTCGCTCAAATTCTCGTAAGTTTGTCTTATTCTTCCCGTCTTAGCTTCCTCTATTCGTATTGGTAATAAAATTACCGTCTTTCTCGCTTTTTAAATTATCCTTCTTTCTCAAGGTGAATGATATTCATCTTTTATTATCTAATTGTATGTTGGTGGAGACTAGGAAGGTTTAGAAATTGATTAAAGACGCGAAAAGGTAACGGTGAAGGGTTACTCGATATCATTTACGTGTTTTATGTGATTTCTAGGCTAGTAATCGTATTTAGATTATGGTTAGTATGCTTAGGGATTTTATTATTGATGATGGATGTTGTTTGTTGAGAATTGATATGAGAATTGATATGAGAAGTGATGATTTATGATAATAGTTGATGATGGTTGAGTTTAGAACAAATTGGAGTTGTCTAGACTCAAGTCACGGTCGTGAGACTCAAGTCACGGGCGTGAAATAGTGGCTGATCTTTTACCCTTGCGTAACAGAGTGTTTCACGGGCGTGAAATACAAGTCACGGTCGTGACTTGTGCAGTTTCACTGCACTGACCCCTTTTCGTAAAATGATCATATCTCCTTCGTTACTTGCTTGTTTTGGGCTTGTGACCTATCGTTGGAACCGTAAGAGGATAAGCTATCACCTCAACTTGGAATTTCTGTATTTTCATGTCTAGAACTCTAGTTATGACAGTTTGAAGTGAACCCTTGTTTTAGTTAGTTTCCAAACTTGTTGTTTTGGAGAGGTATCTATGTTTCCTATTTATTATGCTTCTTAAACTTGGTCTAATGCTTATGTATCATGTATTGATTCATGTTTATCATATTTACATTTATATAATGCCCTATTCTCATGCTTGGTGACGGTTTTCGGTTTTTACAACTGATACGGTTTGAGCACTATTTTGTCTTGTGCTTTGTACTCTCATTCCCTTGGCTACCTTCCCGTTCGTAAGGCTGGAATGTCGGAACGGAGAGGTATCCTACTGCTTAAATGCATGTGTTAGTGGGCATACGACGACGTTGTTGGGAGTTGAACGCTATGCGTTGATCGACCCGGCCGTCAAATGTTGTGTACGTGCGAGGTGGTGTTATTTGCATGTAGCGTACCGCATGTTATGAGGCTTGAGCTCGTTTTCCGCCTCTTTCGTGAATTGATCTACCGAGAATGTGGGTACTCGGCATATATATTGTAAGACCGAGTCTTGGATGCGAAACGTGATCGCATGTCGAATCGGAAAATGTGATTCCGAGAATCTGGCCAGGTTTAGATTAGGAGCCTTATCATTCCTACCAGGAGGAAATTAGTCTACATATACGAAATGTGATCGTGTATGCGTTCCGGGAAATGTGATCCCGTGGATGTCCTTTTA
>JAIUZE010053506.1:364-29550 GCA_022085475.1 Heliosperma pusillum
GATGGCTTTTTGCTTATGCTATTTTGGGTTCGGGTGTGAGCTAGCGGGCGTTATCCCTGGATGAAACACCTCTAGACGTTGTTTAGCTAGTTGCTAATTACTTTGTCTTTTGTTAACACTTTGAGAAACTACGTCTCTTGTGGTATTTTTATTTAGTTTGTAATATTTTGACACTCCTCGTATTTTTCTATCTTGCATGTATAAAGGTTTTTAAAATACCGTATTTTCCGCTATATAATTCACATGCTTGTATGTTTTATATTTCCGCATTCGCGAGGGTTGTCACAGTAATAATATTAATGGTGTGGGTATGAGCAACTTCGGGGACGAAGTTCATTTTACGGGAGGTAGAATTATAACATCAACATCGCAGGTTAGCATTGGGAATGGCGACAAGTTTGGATCTACCAATGTTGAGTATGGTGGTGATGAGTTAGTTTAGTGATGTACGTGTGTTAAGGTAATGAATGGTTATGAGGTGTAAGGAGATGTGTGTCATGTATGAGGTGAAAATATGTGGGTGCTATGTGATGTGGTGGGTGTTGAGGTATAATTAAAGGAAGAGTGTTGGTAAATATTAGTTTGAATGTTGATAGGCTTTCGCACACCTAATCAAAGATAAATACCCTAGACACAAATGAATTTAGTAATAGGGGTCGAACACAAGGAGACGGGAGTTGCTATACAAAGTGTTATGGGGTGAATTCTATCAAAGTCGGTTATCGATTGATTTGGTTGGGTTTATGAAACAACAATAATAATAAAGGAAGAGTCTGTTGGAGTAGGTGTCATCCACAATAGTGCGCCACACAATAAATCTTATTAAGGAATATAATTGGGATATTTATTGACTATATATATGATTAGTCAGTTGATTAACGTAAATCAATAACAGTTGGCTGACTAGAGTTTGACGTTATTGTCGTATGACGGCGGTGATCAACTGATCCCTTTCGGTCACACCTAAAGGATGAAATCCAAATAGTAACTAATTATTTGTATATAATACAGTTAATTAGTACATTACATATATTCGATATGTACGAGAGTTAATTGTTAGAAATTGAGTTAAGAACTCAAATTCGATTAAGTTTCTTTTTCAATTATGCGATAATTGACTAATAAATTTATATCTTATTTTAATACGATTAAATAAGATTTAACTTCGTAATTAATCGTTAAATTACTAAATTAGTTGAGGTTTTGAGATAGAGGTAATTAGTTAATTATATTTACAAGGAGTTGTAAAATAAATTAACTAAGCATTTGGGACCCATTATATATTGATATAATGGTAAAATATTACTTAAAATGTTAAGTACATATTATTCATTTATTTGTGTCATATAATTGTTATATGATCAAATTAACACTTAATTATATAAGATAATTAAGCATATGATTAATAAGTATTTGTGGGACAAATATCAAAAATCAAAATAGACCAAATATGGCCTCACATGGCCGGTCAAGTGAGTAGTGGTGAGGTGATGATGGTTGCTTTTGTTCATGCTCACAAGTCACATGTGATTATGACATGAATAGTAACCTAAAATCATTTCATTCAATACTACACTCTACCACTTTGCGTGTGATTAAAATAAGAAAAATAAGAGCCAATTTTGGCTCACCATGACCGGCCATATTGCCTATAAAAGGGCAATATGGTTGTTCATTTTATTTGTTCAATTCATGCTTGTTTTTCCTACATCTCTCAAAAACTCATGTTCTCTCTAAAAACTCTCAAATATTAATATTTACTAAGTATTACTAGTGTAGTAATATATTCTAATATTAGTAGTATAATATCTATCTTATTATCTAGTTAATAATAAGGGTAGATAATTTGGTGTAATCTTGGTGCAACTTGAAGGAGGTCTTCTAGTTTGGAGATTATTCTAGTTCATCCACATTTATAGCTCAAGAACAACAAGAAGGAGTTCTTGTTGTGCCTTTTTTATTTCCATATCAATGTGAGGAAATTTCTTCTTTTATATAAATGTCTTTATATTTGCATGCATGTTACATAGATCATTAAATACTAAATTAACAAGTAATTTAGTAACTAATTAGAGGAGTCTAATTAAGGTCTATGGACTTTCATGTGATATCAGAGCTAGCTTGTAGCATGCATGTTCATTTTGGACATTTTTTTTATTAAAGTTATAAGATAACTAATAAATCAAAAGTTTAAGTTAAAATACGATTCTGACGAATATTTTAGGTGCATATATACCTACTGACCTCAAAATTTTTTTGGTCAAATTTCGTAATTATAGGGATTGATTTTCTATTTATTTTGATTTTTGGCTTTTAAACCGAGTTAACATGCATTTTATGAGTTAATAGTTAACTAAAAATAGTTGCATGTTGATGCTGGCCATGAAATTTTAATATGATCTCACATGCATGTCTTACATATTGTATGTAAAATTTCGTGACTTTTAGTTATGTATTGCACGTTTATTGATTTTTATACGATAAAAGTCGATAATATGAGATTATAATGTTCATAAAATTGAAACGTCCATTTCTAGTGAAATTTTTGGTACATTTTAAATTCTGATGTTGATCATCTTGGTGAAATTTTTGGTACATTTTAAATTTTGATGTTGATCATCTTGGTGAAATTTCATAATTTGTTTCACTGTTTTACTATATTTAATGATTTTTATTTGATAAAACCATTAAATAGAAAACTATTTGTTCATAAAATTAATTTAAATTTTTTGAGCAAATGTTTTTTATTTTTATAGTTCCTGAAAATGTTCCAGAATGTACAAAATATTTGGTTTCAAATTTTTATGATGTTTATATTTTATTTTGGTTTTATTTCATAATTGTTATGATTAAACCGTAATATTTAGCAAATGAAATCAAATCGATCTAATTAATGACCAACAAGATTAGTAGGGACTAATTTTGAGTTCTAAAACAGTTTAGTTAATTAGTTTGAATTTAAATGAGATTTAAATGTTGATATTGATTTTTAATGGTTAAAAATCAATAAATCCCATAAAATCGAGCTACAATGAGCTTGAATGTGTTTAGGGCGATTTTCGCATGAATTTTGCAGCAATATATTTTATTTATGGTTGCATGAATGAATGTCATTTATTTAATAATTTATGAAAATTTTGTACCTAGAATGGCCTAGTTATTTTTAATCATTATTACCCGTAATGTAAGGGAATAACGGTTTGGTTGTAATTTTATTGCGATCTCGTATCGCCGGTTTGTATAAATTAATAATTTTATTTCATAGAATAAATGTATAATAGGAATTTGTATATCTGTATATTTGTAATTATTTTTTATGAAGACCGGTGACTCCCTCAAGACGGTGCCATTTTGTAAGGTGTTCCAAGTGAAGAGGCAAGGGACCAAGGAGTTGGTTTCCGAATTTGTAATTATCTAGTTAATTTTGATTAGCTACGTGGCCATACTAGGATTTTATTGTTGCTTGGTTGCTTGCTTTATTTCCGCTCATGCAAAAATCGTCACACATGCATTTTATTTTCCGTTATTGTCAATTCAACGTTATTTACAATTCACCGACTTAGTTCACTTATAGGGAATTAATAACTAAATTGACAAGATCTCTCACATATTTAAAAAATTGAGATAAGCCTTACCAATTAGTAACACCTATGAATCCCGTGTTCATTAGGGCTACCACGCTCGTAGGTCCTTTTTTACCTCGGGTAAGTAGGGTGATACGATCACAAGCTAAAATTGGATTGGACTCAACGAGATAAGCGTTATCTTGGGACTAGGAGATGGATTTAGTTGAAATCCGTCAACCAAGAGTTCTAAGAGTAGAATTAGTCAAGTAATGACTTACCATTTCTAGATAAAGGTAGCATGCGGTGACTATTTTTATTTAAAGATGGGTCTTGGAATCATTTACATAATTTAGTGAGAGGTCATTATATATATGCTAAACTTGTTAAAATGTTTTTCAAGTAAATTAACAACGAATTTTTATATATTTCTTTTTGTTGTAGTAACCATATTCGCGAAATGTCAACTTCATCCAACAACGCAACCTTGGGTAAGAACTCATGGTTGAGATCCGTCATGGACAAGTGTGTCCTAAAAGATGACGGAAGTAACTTCGTTGAATGGGAGTCAACGATCAAGAGTGCCGCGTTATCCGATAACGTGCTTCGCTACTTGGTCGAAGAGCCCCCCACCGAACCCGCGCCTAGATCGTCCGCGGTGGTTCGGGCCGAATATGACCTTTATTTGAAGGTTGCAAATGACGTCAAGAATGTCTTGATTTGGTCAATCGCACCCAAACTCAAACTCCACTTGATATCACTCGATGCATATGCGATATTCACGAGGATCACGTCAATGTTTTTGCAAGCCCCTCAAATTATCCAATATGAGGCGGCTACAAAACTCTTTGAAACTAAGCTTAAAAGGGGCCAAAAAGTGGGCCCACACGTGCTCAAAATGGTTGAGCACGCGGACACCTTAGAGCGTCTAGGGTGCAAAATTCCGAAGCAATTGGTGGTGGGTAAGATCCTTCATTCACTCACACCTAAGTTCACCCAATTTAGGGTGAACTATAACATGAATGGCATGGACAAGAGATTCCATGAACTCCATGCACTCCTCACCCAAGCGGAGAGGGACATGGAGGCTAGTGGGAGTGAACCCAAGGATGTTCTTTCCATGAAAATGAAGAACATGAACCTTGGGGTGAGAAAGGACAAGGGAAAGGGTAAGACTCTTTTCAAGAAAGCCGGCAAGGGAAAGGGCAAGGTCTTTTATAAGCCCAAGCCCAAAGTCAACAAACACGCGGAGGCGGATTGCTATTATTGTAATGGAAAAGGGCATTGGAAACGCAATTGCCCCAAATACTTGAAAGACAAGAAGGACGGTTGTGTGACAACGTCAGGTAAAATTCTTTCATCACTCTATATGATAGATATTAACTTTGCTAGTACATCTTCTTGGGTATTTGATACCGGTTGTGGTTCTCACCTTTGTAATCATGTACAGGAGCTGAAGGACGCACAAGCACTAGCCAAGGGTGACGTGGACCTGCGCATGGGAAATGGAGCTAAGGTAGCCGCAGTTTCCGTGGGCACCTACGTTCTTCTTTTGCCTAATGGTTTAGAGTTGCATTTAAATAATTGCTATTATGTACCAACTCTTACCAAGAACATTATCTCTATTTCCGTGTTAGACATGGAAGGATTTTCATTTTGTATTAAGAAAAATTGTTGTACTTTCTCTTTAAATGAAATGGTTTATGGCGAGGCCATTTCTATTGGAGGTATTTATGTTTTAGATATTGCAAAAGAGGTCTATCATGTAGAAAACAAGAAGCTCAAAACAGGTGAACCTAATCAATCATACCTTTTGCATTGTCGTTTAGGGCACATAAACGAACGACGCATAAAGAGACTTGTTTCATCTAAAGTACTCAAACCATTCGATTACGAATCTTATGGCGTATGCGAATCTTGTCTTCTAGGCAAGATGAATCGTGCTCCTTTTACGGGAAAAGGGACACGAGCAAGAGTTTGAAGTTATTGGGACTTTACATACGGATGTAGGAGATCCAATGACTATCAAGCTAGAGGTGGTATAACAAATTTATTACTTTTACTGACGATTGAGTTTAGAATATGGATATTTGACTTGATGAGGCATTAATTAAAAAGTGATTGCTTTTGAAAAAATTAAGAAATTCCAAATGAAGTGGAAAAAACCAATTGAATAAAAAGATTAAAAAACCCTACGATCGATCGTGGTGGTGAATACTTGAACAATGAATTGATTTACACCTAAAAAGAATTTGTATTAGATATCACAATGGACTCCTCCTGGAACACCTCAATTGAACGGTGTGTCCGAAAGGAGAAATCGAACTGTATTAGATATGGTTCGATCTATGATGAGTCTAACAGAGCTTCCTGATTATTTTTGGGGTTTTGCTATCTTATCTGCAATATTTTCACTAAATCAAAGCCCGACTAAAGCGGCAAACAAGACTCCATATGAGATATGGACAGGGAAAGTCCCTTATTTGTCGTTTATGAGAATTTGGGGATGCGAGGCTTTTGTTAAGAATAAGTATGACGATAAACTCGCACCCAAATCTGACAAATGTCTTTTCGTAGGATATCCAAAGGAATCACGTGCTTATTACTTCTACAATAAACACGAGGACAAAGTGTTTGTGTCTCGTGATGCAGTCTTTTTAGAAAATGATTTTATTTCTAAAAGACAGAGTGGGAGAAAATTTGAACTTGATGAAGTCCAAGAGTCACAAACCGAAAAGGACGACGAGGAAAACGTTCCCTCTTCGTCTGGTACGGTCATTATTCCTTCGGAACCTAGGAGGTCAAGCAGAATTAGTCATCAACCTGATAGATACCTTGGTATTATAGAGGAAGGTGATGACTATAATTTGCTACTTTTTGAAAGTAACGAACCTACTACCTACAAAGCAGCCATTTATAGTCCCGACTCAAAGCTATGGCTAGGAGCCATGCAATCCGAAATGGATTCTATGTACGACAATCAAGTATGGGACTTGGTTGATTTACCTAAGGAGGTACGACCTCTTCAGTGTAAGTTGATCTATAAGATCAAAAATGGCATAGATAAACATAATGATGTTGTGTACAAGCTAGATTGGTGGACAAAAGGGTTCACCCAACTTCATGGTCTTCACTATGACGAAACATTCGCCCCAGTCGCCATGCTTCGATCCATAAGGATTATCTTAGCGGTTGCCGCATTTCATAATTATGAGATTTGGCAAATGGATGTCAAAACCGCCTTCTTGAATGGGATTCTAGAAGAGGAAGTGTACATGACACAACCTGAAGGTTTTATGGATCCATCAAACCCTAAGAAGGTATGCAAACTTAAGAGATCCATCTATGGTCTTAAGCAATCATCCAGGAGTTGGAATCATCGTTTCGATCATGTAATTAAACAAAATGGTTTCACCCGAAGTGTCGAGGAACCGTGTTTATACATGAAGTTTAGTGGGAGTAAAGTAACTTTTCTAGTCTTGTATGTAGATGACATACTACTCATTGGGAATGATATTCCAATGCTCACTTCTTTAAAGGAGTGGCTAGGAATACATTTCCAAATGAAAGACTTAGGAGAGGCCCAACGCATCTTAGGTATCCGGATCTATAGGGATAGATCTAAAAGGATACTAGCATTAAGTCAAGAGACTTATATTGATAAGATTCTTGATCGGTTCAACATGAAAGACTCTAAGAAAGGCTTTCTTCCTATGGGAAGTGGGATCACTTTGAGCAAGTCAGAGTGCCCTACGAAACCCGAAGAGATTGAACGCATGAAATTGATCCCTTATGCATCTGCTGTTGGATCAATCATGTATGCTATGATGTGCACTCGTCCCGCGTTGCCTATCTTTGAGCATGACAAGTTCGTTAACCAAGCCAATCAGGTGAGAGTTCACTGGATAGCCTGTAAAGAACATCTTAAGTACTGGAGCAGAACCAAGGATTCGTTCTTAGTGTTTGGAGGCGAGACTGAGTTACGTGTAAAAGGTTACACAGATGCCAGTTTCCAAACAGATAGGGATGATATGAAATCCCAATCCGGCTACGTTTATATGATGAATGGAGGAGCTGTTTGCTGGAAGATTTTCAAGCAAAGCGTTACAGCGGATTCTACAACAGAAGCAGAGTACCTTGCAGCGTCTGAAGCTGCAAATGAAGCTGTGTGGATTCGGCAATTTTTGGAAGGACTAACAGTAGTCCCTACTGCCAAAGATCTTATCACAATTTATTGTGATAACAGTGGGGCTATTTTTCAGGCAAAAGAGCCCAAGTCTAGTAACAAGTCTAGACATGTACTTAGGAACTATCATGTAATTAGAGATTACGTGGACAGAAAGGAAATTGACATTTGTAAGGTTGGGACAGATGACAACATTGCTGATCCTTTAACCAAGCCTTTATCAAAGGCTAAGCATGATGGTCATGTCGTCACAATGGGATTGAGACGTGTGCCAGAATTCCTTTAGATGATGTAATATGTAATAATTGAATGTTGTATTAATTATTTCATATATGATAATGGCATTCATTGTTCGAGTTTTATTTTTAAACTCTTTTATTTAGTTTGACTAAATTTAATACTTTGTTTATCCGAATAGATTGTTGGACCCTATTCAAGTGAATAGGACGAACCTAGTATTTTTGTCTCTAGTCACTCAAATGAGGTACGTCGCGAAATGACTAGATGTAATTCGATCGATTGTTTGTTCATCACCTGGGGTCATGGAGATGACTGGTCGTTTACATAGACAGACTGTATGACACTTCTGTCGGACAGTGACATTGTAGAGCCCCGTAATCAATTTTTGTGCCGGATTCGTGGCAGGGTCTTCTATCTTATTCCCTATAATCGATTCTTTTGACTGGCGACCGTCTTCTGGTCCGTGATTTCCGATTGGTTTTTGGTTGATGTTCTAGGTCGTGCCGTAAAAGGAGGCCGATGGACTTCTTCTGGATCATGGTGATCTGCATCATACAGAGTAGATGGATCAACAGGAATTGTCCACCACGTTGGGTAAAAACATCTTTAGGCCACTCGAGGAGAAGTTACTGTAAATGCGTGGCCACGCTCGGAAAGAGATCTATGGTAGATTTTCTGGTCAGACAGTTACTCTCCCTATCGAGAAAACCACTCTAGATATTGTCAATCGCAAGTGCGACCTGAAAGACACCTTGCGTTGAGTGGGCGATGTGATAAAGAGACAAGAGAATCGGTGACGCACACTTGTGTCAGAAAAGTGGGAGATTGTTGGAGTAGGTGTCCTCCACAATAGTGCGCCACATAATAAATCTTATTATGGAATATAATTGGGATATTTATTGACTATATATATGATTAGTCAGTTGAATTAACGTAAATCAATAACGGTTGGCTGACTAGAGTTTGACGTTATTGTCGTTTGACGGCGGTGATCAACTGATCCCTTTCGGTCACACCTAAAGGATGAAATCCAAATAGTAACTAATTATTTGTATACGATACAGTTAATTAGTACATTACATATATTCGATATGTACGAGAGTTAATTGTTAGAAATTGAGTTAAGAACTCAAATTCGATTAAGTTTATTTTTCAATTATGCGATAATTGACTAATAAATTTATATCTTATTTTAATACGATTAAATAAGATTTAACTTAGTAATTAATCGTTAAATTACTAAATTAGTTGAGGTTTTGAGATAGAGGTAATTAGTTAATTATATTTACAAGAGTTGTAAAATAAATTAACTAAGCATTGTGGGACCCATTATATATTGATATAATGGTAAAATATTACTTAAAATTTTAAGTACATATTATTCATTTATTTGTGTCATATAATTGTTATATGATCAAATTAACACTTAATTATACAAGATAATTAAGCATATGATTAATAAGTATTTGTGGGACAAATATCAAAAATCAAAATGGATCAAAACAAGGCCATAGTGGCCGATCATGTTGCTTGTAGTATGGTGATGATTGTTGTTCTTATTTACACTCACAAGTCACCAAGTGAAAGTGACATATCAAGTAGAATATAATCATCACTTATACTACAACACTCCACCCTAATGCATGTGATCAAATTAAACAAAATAAGAGTCTATTTTGGACAAGGTTGGTCTGGCCAAATTGGCTTTATAATGAACAATTGTTGTTCATTTTTCAACCAATTCATTTTGTGCAATTTTACACTTCTCACTAAAATTCTTTCTCTCACTAAAAACTCTCATATACTAATATTTCTTAAGTATTACTAGTGTAGTAATATAGTCTAATATTAGTAGTATATCATCTATCTTATTATCTAGTTAATAATAAGGGTAGATTATTTGGTGTCATCTTGGTGCAACTTGAAGGAGGTCTTCTAGTTTGGAGATTTCTTGTTCATCCATATTATTAGCTCAAGAACAACAAGAAGGTGTTCTTGTTGTGCCCATATTATTTCCATATCAATGTGAGAAAATTTCTTCTTTTATATAAATGTCTTTATATTTGCATGCATGTTACATAGATCATTAAATACTAAATTAACAAGTAATTTAGCAACTAATTAGAGGAGTCTAATTAAGGTCTATGGACTTTCAAATACCCCACAATACTCATCCTTTATCTTATTTTAATCATTTCACCACAGAACAATACTTATTTTAATCACATCACCCCACAATAATAACCCACAATACTTTTCCTCTCTCCAATCATCTCACCAACCACAATACTTTATCTTATTTAATTAACCACCCTTAACTTTTGTGCCACCCATGAATAGGGAAAGTTATCGAGATTAGGAGGGAGTAATAGTTTTATTGTTTCATAATTTCTTAAAGTGATAACATGTACAACAGAAATGGTAACATAGTAAACTGATGTGGTTTCATATTAAGTAAAATATTGGGTTTTTTTTATATAACCACCTAATATATCCAAATTTTTACAAATTACCACCTATTATGTTCATCTTTATAAATAACCCCCTACTTTCTAGTTAAACCTCACAATCCATGCCTATTTTACATTCTATTGACGGTTTATGTTATTTATAGTCTCGGTTACATTTTAACAACTTATAATTATATCCAATACCCAAAATACCCCTTACTATATTTTCTCAATCTCCTCCCCACATTAACCACACAATTACCACCCACACGCATCTGATCTCCACCAACCATGGACTACCACCCCTACCTCCTTTCCACAACCCCACCCACCGCTACCAAAATCCGTTGACCACCCTAACCACCGCAAACTCACCCTCAACCACCACGCACACTGCATCACGAACCCACCCCACAAGCCCACCACCATGACCTATAAGTATTAGTCAGGCCACCGTCGGTCTGTCGACGCTTCACCAAGTCAACCTTCACGGAAGTAAGTCGTCCCTCCTACGTTAGTGGCTGACCTCAAACTTATTCTCCAATATCCATACACGAAAAACTTGGGTATGCAATAAACACATATGTTAAAGTCAATTGCGATCGTAGTTTGGGGCTAAAAATTCAGGTCGAATCTCGAAGTTAAATATCCCTCATGTTTCGTGTTCTTTGTCATTATTGCTGCTACTAGGGGTGAGCAAAACCGTATATCCGATACGGTTTTCAAAACCGTATCGGATATCCGGTTTTAAAAATCTCACTTTTGAGTATCCTTATCCGATACGGATTTTCCGTATATCCGGAAAACGGATATCCGGTTTTTCCGTATATCCGGAAACCGTATATCCGGTATCCGGTTTTTCATATAATAATGTAAAATTTTATGTCTTACTTTTATTTTTTTTGTGATTTTATGATTTTTCTTAATAAGTTAAAATAGTATCACATATTATAAGAATAAATAACTTAAAAATGTATTAAAGTAGTAAGATTGAGTCACGGATATACTCGACATTTAGTGGTTTTATAATTTTATTTTTATATTTTATATTAAAAATAGGAACCGTATCGGAAACCGTATATCCGGTTTCAAATTTTGCCGATACGTATCCGATACGGTTTTTATAAACCGTATCGTATATACGGAAATTCATATCGGATATACGGAAATCCGTATAATTGAAAGCGTATATCGTATCGGATACGTATAATAAAACCGTATCGTATATTTTTGCTCAGCCCTAGCTGCTACCATGTTGTTTAAATTTCAACACCAATTACCAAAGTTATTTCATTAAAACGTTGCTGCTACCTCGTCCTAAACATCGCCCAAAACAATCCTACCACTTGTTAATATCGTTGCTATTGCTGTTGGTAATCGTTTGTTAAGAACTTTGAGGCACAACTGTTAATTACCGCGTTTTATATTAAAAACTCAGTTCATAAATCTCAAACCCTAAGTCCCTAAATTGAATGTACATATTGAAGTGTGGATATATGATATTGCATTTCTTTCTTTCATTGAATGTACGAATGGCACTAATACCCTGGGAGGTGTGACTTTATGATGTAATTGAATCTTCAAATTGTTTTTCCAATTGATGATTAAGTCTTTTCTAACTTTGTTTGGAGTTGATATATGATATTTTCTTTCGCTAAACGAATTTTGCTAGTGCCAGATTCAATTATGACAGTTCAATTGTTGGATTTTAGATTTATGATAGCTTAATTTTTGTATCCAATCGTGAAGGGGTTTATAGATGACGATGATGGGTTTGTGGGGTGAGTTTGTGGTTTAGTGTGCGCAGTGGTTGAGGGTGAGTTTGCGTCGTTTAGGGTGGTCAGCTGAGTTCGGTAACGGTGGTTGGGGTTTATGGGCAAGAGGTGTGGTGGTTCATGGTTGATGGAGATCGGATGTGGTTGTGGTGATTGTGTGGGGAGAGTGATAAAATATAGTAAGGGGTATTTTGGGTATATCATATAATCATAAATCGTTAAAATGTAATCGATACGATACATAACAGAAACCGTCAATAGAATGTAAAATAGGTGTGGATTGCGAGGTTTAACTTGAAAACTAGGGGGTTATTTGTGCAGATGAACAGAATATGTGGTAATTTGTAAATATTTGGACACAATAGCCAATAGGTGGTTATATAAAAAAAAAACCCAAAAACATTAAATAAAAGTGTTGACATATTAATCCGAGCTCTTTTAATTAAATGGTAATATGTCAAACTAAATGTTGACATATTGAACCTTTAGGTAACAAAATTGTGAAACATAATGTAATAAAATAGGAAACATATATTACCAATATGCTAACATAATTTAATTAAAATTGTAAAAAATATGTTGAGTTTAACAATTCTCTATTTATTAATAGAATAAGTGGAACTAGAAATTTTCTTGCTCAATTAACTCTAATTTATAAATCGGGCCTTACTGTGTTTGGTTATTCTCAGATGTTGGGCTTAACACTTTTGATTATTTTATACAAATGTTGGCCTACTTATAAATTTTATTTGTCAATATTTGTATTTAAATATATTTTACCAAAACCGTTAAACTTTTACTTATCTATCTGTAATAGTTGATACTACACATTAATAATTTTAGGCTCTCACATTAAATTTAAACTTTAATGACTAAATAATAATTTCTATATACATAATAATCTAAAAAGCTGTGCATTCGCACGGGATTTATGAAAGAATTATGTCCACTATCCTATACGAATTAACCTGGTCGTGACTATGTAGTCGATATGCCATGCTACAAGGCAATGTTGGTTTTAGACGTAAATTATTAACATGTCTGCTAGTCATAAGTGGACCTATTGGATGGGTCACACACAAAAGATACAGTATTAGTATAATAATAAGTCGAACTTATAATAATACTAATATGGCTCTAATAGTGAGTAGGCCCAATTGCGCCGAAGATAGGGTTTGTAAGACAATCCAGTGTATCTCACTATTATAAGAAAGGGTTTGTGAGACAAACCCTATCATTCTTTCATTCAGTTTAGTCTGACATACAGTGAGAAATACACGGAGAGAAAATGTGTTTTCGCAAACTTGTATTTCTTCCTTTAAAGTACTAGCATATAAGGCGGAGCATAGTACCTGTGTGGATATCGTTAGAGGCATCACATTTGGGGTGCTTATTTTTCATCTAGAGTTTCGGATTTCTACAAGCAATTACATACTTCTAATCATTATTCCGCCGCGCTAGAAGGTATGTAACATTCATCTTATTTAGTACTCTTTCCGTCCCGGTCAATTGTTGTCCTTTCATTTGAGCACAAAGACCAAGAAAAGAGTGGAAGACCATTTGTGGTTCCACTTAGAGGATGACAAGTGGACAATAGTCCCATTGAGTGATCAAATTACTCATAGAAGACCTTCCTAATATAAAAAGGACAACAATTCACTGAGACACCCTAAAGAGAAATAAGACAACAATTGTCCGGGACAGAGGGAGTATGTTGTTTTGTATAATACTTGCAATTGATTCGGGCTCATAGGGAATTCAAAACCCTACAATTTATACTAGTATTGCATTAATATGATTACATGTTGTAATTAGTCGATAACATGATATTTTGAAGTGGTGACATATGAAATAAAATGGTGACATATTTTACTACAATGCTAACATAATTGTAATACCCGTCTAAATTGTGCCTTAAGATGTAAATTAAATAATTAAAACTAATTAAGGAAGTTGTGATGTTTTTTAGTACAATAAAGAGGACGAGCCCGAAATTAAAAAAAAACTAGGTAGCTAAGATGCGAGGGGCAGTGACCACTTGAATGTCTTCCCTTAAGATCGATTGAAAAGATATAGCCTGGGTCAAATTGCGTTAGACGCTTTTTTAAGAGAGACGACGCATCTACTGCACTGGTTACCAAATAGTGCGTTTCTCTTTTAAGATACGGCAACCCGTGAGACTCATTCGGTAGCAGCAATAGGAGCCCCCGAACTAATGATCGCTAAATGTTCAATAATAATTTTTGTTTAAAACGTAAAGTAATTATCTCGATAACTATTTCGATATTATATAAGAGCATATAAGATAATATATAGGACTAAAGAGCCTTGTACAACACTTATAAAAAATTAACTCCTCCAAAGGCTCACCAACCCCATCAGGCATGAGTTAAGTGATTGTTGTTCTTATATATCCCTTGGTGGAAGTAGGGGGCTAGCAAGGCATTCACCCCCCTGACGGGTGAAATTTTACAAAATTCTAGTTAAATGTTTTAATTTTTTTTCGTGTGCACCTTATATAGTTAGTCATTCTCCCCCCCTAAGTTGAAATCATGTCTCCGCCATTGTATATAACCAAAAAGTGATGAAGCTTTTGTCAGTAAGAAAGATAGGTGTTATACACCATAATTACCATGATATAAATCATAGTAAATGCATGTGATTAAATTGTTAGTACGACCAAAATCAAAACGTACCGATATATTCAATCTCACCTAATACATCTTCCAAGGTAAGTTTAGGCTTCATAGATATTCTCGTCGTCTTACTAGCCTCCACCATCGCGTCTTTCTCCAGTTGAATTTTCCTCCATTTATTACGAACTACCGTCCATTCAATCCAATTCTCATTCGGTGTTGTCTCAATCGATTCCTCTTCTACCAATTCTAAAGAATAGAAAACATCTAAATCCTATAATTCAGAATTAATCAACAATAATTTTAGCAATAGCTAAAATTAAAAAGAATAATCTTAAATCTAATTATAATAATAGTATTTTACAAAAGAAAAAAATAGCAATCCTGATAGTAAATCACCAAATAGTAGTATTACGCCAAATAGTAATAATGAGAGCTTTTTTTTATTTTTTTTTCTAATATCGGATCATCAAGGAATGTTGTAGGCACGAGTTCTCAGCAATCTGATGTTCTTGCTTTCAATATGCGAAGGGAGATGCAATAGACTTATGAGGATGAGGAAGGTCTGGAGTGACAACAGCTAAACAAATAGCATTAGAGTTGGGTCCAGTTTTCTTTGATTATAAGCCTCTTGTTGTTAAGGAATGGATTCGTGATGTTAAGTTAATTAAGACGGATATGGACCTGGTTGCTATTTGGATATCAAATTCTAACGAATGGATTTGAACAAGATTGCAGGGTTAGTTGGTAAACCCATTAGAATTGATGCTGCAAGAAGGGAGAAAACCTAGAGGTTAAAATGGGACAAGAGTTACCATACGCTATAGAATTTATTGATGAGAATGATGAACTATGCAAGCATACGGTTCACTATGAATGGTGGCCTATTCGATGTACTAAATGTCAGGGAATTGGGCATACTGGTAATGTCTGCAGGAAGAAAGATGAAGTTGTAAGAGACACTACTAAACCCCATAAGGTATGGAGATCAAAGAATGGCCAAGTACCGTAGGCAACTTCTACTGTGTTACCTCAACTGGCCCCTAGTGTTGTTGTTACCCCAATGCATGTCCATGGTAATACAGTGAACGTTATTACACATGCCAAGCTTATAACCAGAATGGTTAGGAATGAAATGGATATGATGCGAGGAGAAGGGAAAATTTTTCTTGATATACTGAAGATGTCATTGGGAAAGACTATTGTTGAAAAGGAAGGGGTTGAAGGTAGTAGATTATTCTTTGACAATGACTAGTATCAGTTTTTGGAATGTTCGTGGAATAAATAAGACTAATAAACAAGGTGATATTACGATATTCTTACATCTACATAATATTGGTTTTTTGGCTTAGTGGAAACTAGAGTTAAAACTAGTAATATCAATAAAGTTCATAATGACATTGGTCAGAAAAAGAGCCTAGTTACTAATAATATTGTTAGGGATGGTGGCATAATTTCGTTAATATGGGATGACAACACTTAAAATGTTAGCATTGTTAGCAATGAGGAGCAAGTGATTCATACTAAGGTCACTTATCTCTCTAATCAATTATGTTGGCATTTGTCCTTAGTGTATGGATTGAATAGAATTCTTAAGAAGACTCCTCTGTAAGAATCTCTGAATAATCTGAGGAATGCTGCCAATAGACCATGGATGGTCATGGTAGATTTTAACAATGCATTGTTCATGGATGATAGGATTGGTTCTGAAATCACTTTTCCTAATGTGATGTGATTTCAGGGCTGTGTTGCCTATTGCAGACTAGGTGATATGTTGTCAAATGGAGCCTTCTTCACTTGGTCTAACAAGCAGAAAGAGAGTGAGAGAAGGTTTAGTCGAATTGATAAGGTGTTGACTAATGATGAGTGGCTAGTTAATGGGCATGATGCTACAGTTTCCTTCCTTCTTGAGGGGCTGTATAATCACTACCCATGTGTTTTAGACCTCTGGCATAATAATATCATAGACAAATCCAAATTTCATTATTATAATTGTGGGGAACTGTGAGGGGTTTTGGCCTACTGTGAAGAAAGAATGGGATAGGAGAATTGAAGGTTTCCATATGTTTCAAGTGCTGAAGAAGCTGAAATATTTTAAAAGCCCTTTGAAACAGCCAAATAAGCATAAATATGATAATGTGGAGCATGCTGCTAATGTTGAAGAGGCTCCTTTATTGGATATTCAAATGAAGATTCAGGCTAAGACTTGTAATATTTCTATGTTAGTAGAGGAAAACGTTGCTGCTAGTGGTTTCAAAGAACTTGACACATCTAAGAGGAGTTTCTTTGCTTAGAAAGCTAAGACTCATTGGTATCAATACGGTGGTGTAGTTTTCATTTTTATCATTGTGTTATTAAAGCAAGGAGAATGCAAAATAAAGTTCTATCTATAAGAGACAGTCATGGCAGTGATTGCTCTAGTGTTAATGATATAGAGGCGGCCTTCCTCAGTTATTATGAGCAACTTCTGGGAACTGACAATGAGGTTACTCTTGTCTATGTGGAGGTTGTGCATAATGCTAGAATTATTGACATTAATCAGGCAAAAAACTTGATCAGAGATGTTACTGACAAGGAGATTATCAAGGCACTCTTCTCCATCCTTGCTGACAAGTCCCCTGGCCAGATGGTTTTACCAGCCAATTTTTCAGAGATGTCTTTGAGATTGCGGGTACTGATACGCTGCTGGCAGTTAAGGAATTCTTTAGTTATGGCAATATGCTGCAACAGGTTAATGCTACTCTAGTGACTTTAGTCCCTATAGTTGATAAGCCTAGTATTTTTATGGACTTTCGACCTATTGTCTGTTGCAATGTCCTTCACAAGTGCATTACCAAGATTTTTTGCACTAGATTGAATGGGGTTCTCCCTCATATTGTTAGCCTGAATCAGGGTGCCTTTCTAAAGGGATAGGGGATATTGTGGATAATGTGTTGATATGTCAGAATTTGGTGATGTTATATAATAGAAAGCATTGTTCCCCTCGATGTTTGATGAGAAATGACCTCAAGAAGGCCTATAATACTATTGAATGGTCCTTTGTTAAAGAGATGTTGGGAGCCTAGATTTCCCTAGGAAGCTCATAACTTGGATTATGCCTTGTGTGACTACTCTCTCATACACCTTGTCCCTCAATGGATCTCAGTTTGGGTACTCCCCTCCTATTCACCCTTTGTATGGAATATCTAACTAAGATACTGATGGAGGTTACCGAGATAAGGGACTTTAGATTTCACCCTCTTTGTAAGAAGTTGAAGCTCTTACATCTATGTTCTGCTGATGATTTAATTTTTAGTAGGGGGATGTAGGTTCCATTAGGGTTCTTATGAGAGCTCTTAATACCTTCTCTACAGCTTCTGGGATTTATGTGAATCAGGATAAGTCTGAGATCTACATGAATGACATTCCCTTTGATACCTGTGATAGAATCTTAAGGATTTAATGCTTTAAGAAGGGGATGTTTCCCTTTAGGAACCTAGGTGATGCGTGCCTAATTTATACATTTATTTCACCTTTTTGCACGCATTTCTACGCCATTTTGAGCAGCGAAAGCTACTATTCTCCCTTGTTTCGGCTACGTTGGGTATTTCTTTGTTTCGTATAGGTTATTGGCCTAAAGGGAGCGAAAACAAGTCGATTCCCGTCTTTGTGTTGCATTCCGGATGCTGATGAAGTCATGCTCGAAAAACGTCACCTTGGGATGCGCGAGAACGAGAGAGAATGCATTGAAGTAGAGTGAAGACTGGCGTACAATATTGAAGATTAGTCGATCGACAGCTTAAGTGGTCGATCGACAGATGTTGCCTATTAGTCGATCGACTGCTGCTATAGTCGATCGACCATTTTGAAGTTTTAGCTGACAGAATTTGTATTTTAGTCGATCGACTAGTTCTAGTTTTAGCTGAAAATAAACTCTGCTGTTTCTTCCCATTAGTTTTAATAATTTTTGAGTTTATTATTTAAGCCTTGTAAGACATAATAATGAGGCATCTCTTTTACACAGAACAACTAGTTTACGTTTCTTTTAGCAACTTTGGATCTAAGATTTTGGAATTAATCTTTCTCCTTTATTTTGGTATTGAATCTTTCTCTTTTAATTTTAATTCCTTTTCCTTTATTCTTCTTTGTTTGTTATTCCTCTTTATTATTTAATTTATTAGATTGTTAATTATTCTTCCATCTTCTTCCATCAGGTTTAATTCGATTCTTATTGTTATATTTAATTTCATTAGATCTATTATGAGTAGCTATTTCTTTTATGCTAGGATTTAGGGGAACCGCGGTTATGTGACGATATATTGTTAGATTATTAGTTAAATCATAATTATTGGTTTGTATTGTTAATCCTTGCAATAATTTTCAGTAAATTGGTTATATGCATGTGACCGTTCTACTAGTTTGTTAAACCTTGACCTAGATAATAGGATATGGAAAAGGTAGAAACTTGCAGCGAACAATAGAATGCCCTAATTAGAGCGAAAGCTAAATTATTAATTCTAGGGTGAATAGTAGACCGAAAGAAACTATCCACTACCCTTCAGACCGTGTTTATGTTGACCTTTTAATTCTATCGTTGACCGTTGTTACCGTGGTGAACCGACTGTCCTAGCTATTTCTCTTATTATATTTGAATTCACTCACTTCCTTTATTTCTCTTTCCTTCATTACTTTTAGTTTAGAATCAAATAATCAAAACCCCCAAATTTGTTACTTAGACAGACTATTAATTAGCAAATAAAATTTCTTTAGTCTCCCTGTGGATACGATCCCGACTTCCTTGACTGCATTAGTTGAGGCCTGTTGGTTATGTTTGATAGGTGTGCGATTTAGCCTGTCAAATTTGGCGCCAATGGCAAGGAGACGATGATAAATTATTTGTTTTATTTTAATTTTCTTGTCTCAGGGAACTTTAGTTCCTTGAGACAGTTCTTATTTCTTCCCTTTAGTATTTTTTTTATGCCCAGGTGTCCCAGGTCCGAGGTCGTACCATTCGATCCCCAACCGGAAAAGACTCTTCGTGCTAGACAGAACTTTTGGAAAGAAATTCATCAAGCCGAAGACTTGAATACGCTTGATTCCGTTTATGCATAATTTGTAGCAGAAAATCGGTCCTTTGAAGAGGATACTTATACTTATGCCGCCACCACCACAATCATGCCTAATATTTCCAGCCATTCTGAGCCCACTCTCGCCTCGATCCCTAAGGGATTCTCACTTTCGACAGCAAAAATGGTACTTTCGACATTCGCCCTTCTTACGTTCACTTAGTGGAGTGAAACCAATACGGAGGTGGAGGAAGTGAAGACCCTGGTCAGCACATGAAGACTTTTACTAACTATTGCTCCACTATTCCGCTTACCGCTGGGGTGAGAGCTGAAAAGGTGAAAGAACTTTTATTTCCTTTTTCTCTGAGGGATAATGCTCGTGAGTGGTACCAGTATTTAGACAAGGAATCTGCGGGGAAAACTGATTGAAGGACGCTTGCGTTAGCTTTCTACAAGAGATTTGTTTCCTTCTCGGCGTACGAATGCTTACTAGTTTCAAACAAATAGCAGCTGAAGATTTAAATGAAGCTTGGACTCGTTTCAAACGGCTAGTTCGCTCTGTTACTCACCAAATTTCAGTAATGGTTCAAAGACAATATTAAAGGAAGAAATTATACCAACTTAAGAAAAAGATGATAACTTTAATAGAATAACAAAGATTGAGTCACAAAGATTTGGTTACAACCCAAGTTCAAACACTAAAACAAGCTTCAAAGACTAATTAAACCAATATTAAGCTTAAACAATTGTAATTAAGAGAAGATTAACACTAATATAGAAGGAGTTTCAGATCTAGGGTTTCGTTCCTAAAATATTACAAAGTAGGGGTATATATAGGTTTCCAAAAGAGAGGAGAGACGGGCTTGGAAAAGGCAAGTGGGCTGGGGACATCACGGGCGTGACAGAGGAGTCATGGCCGTGACTTGGTCCGTCAAGGGCGTGAGATATGTGTCATGGCCGTGACTTCTACGGCTGAAACAAGCCAACTTATGGGAGCCAAGTCACGTTCGTGATAGCTTGGTCACGCCCGTGTCTTTCATGTCACCTTCGTGACAATAATGACACGCCTGTGACGGCTTTGCTTCGCGTTTCTTCGCTTTTTGAAGGCATCTCACGGCCGTGAGATGAAAGTCACGCTCGCGACTGCGTCTCTCCTTCATTGTTCACTCAGTTACTTCGTCGATCTTCTTCGGTATGGCTCGCCTCGGCTTTGAACGACTTTGGCATGCCAAGTAGGCCTCCAAGGGTATGTAGGGTCCTCTAGGGTGTGTCGTGGGTCCTTCATATGGTCTATTGTCCTCTCGGTCGTAAATATTAGGTAGAATCCTCCCCAAGTGACGGTTTACCTACAAAAACAAGATGAAAGCAAGAGAAGCGCTAGAGGAGGGTAAAACATGGAGAAATGCCACTAAGAAGCGTCAAAGGCGAGCTAAATAGTCCGAATAAAGGCGAAAAAATATGGTGAAATGACAATATATCAAATTTTCCCAAATCAAACCTTTACTCGTCCCGAGTAAGAACGAACAAAGTCATGACCCTTATTTAAACTACACTAATAATATAACTGATGCAAGGCAATTAACGGGCCCAGCTCCGTCCCTTGAACTCACAACAGGGTATCCATGAGGTAGGATACCCTCTTGCAAGGCAAGTGGGGTCTTGCAAGGCAATTTTTGATGCATTCAAAATATTTAAGAACGCAAAACAAACGAGAATGCATCAGCAAAAATGAATGGCCACATGCCTCGTCCATGTGACGAGGATCATCTAAAATGGAAACAATTCAAGCATAAATATTCCTACGTAGTTACTAGTTTTAGAAAGAACTAAGTCTAAGACTATAGAGATGAATCACCTTCTCGTTGTGTAAAATTAGTACATTCGTTCTCATTCACTAGTATACTTCGTCAAGGGTGATAAGGCGTGATGAAAAGTGAGAACCCGATGGATGTAAAAGACTCTCTAGGATCGGAATTCCGCCCCTCACCTAAGTGAAAGGAAAGGTCGTCCCCTCTCAACCATGTAACGAGAGTGTAATCATCAATAAATGCAAGGAAAGAAATGTTTGAGTTCTTATTTGATGTGTTTACATTTTTTGGCATTTTTGGATTTTTGCTTGATTTAGGTGCCTTTGGAAGCAAAGTAGCCTAGCAAAAGGTGTGCGGCGGAGACCAACAATAGGCAAATCCTCGCCGAAGCAACATCGAGAGCGACCCCATATGTAGTGATGGTACTCTAGAAGAGCCTAAAAGTCTCCTTTTGCACTCCCTAAGCTAGGACAATCATAAGATGAATGACAAAATTTCAAGCTTTTTGCGCAAATATGTTTGAACACAACTTTTGAATTTGTGATGGTCTATTTCCTTTTTCGTGAAAAGTGAAGAAAGCATGTGATGATTGAAGAGATACATGGACTCGAGAGTCACCTAGGAAAGCGATCACCAAGGAATTATCACACTATCGAGGTGGTCAAAATGGTCAAATGCACGCCCTTGACTACGTTATAGGAAATGGACCAAAATAATACTAAAATTAGACAATGAAGGGTGTCTGAAATCTATTTTAGAAGACAAAGTGCTAAGTAAAAAGAGTAACTACATTGGTCTATCTATGCTTGTCAAGTTTCCAAACTAGGCAATTCAAAATGATTTTCCTAAATGCAACTACATGCCATGACCTTATATTAAGTAATATATACAAAGCTAATGCAAATTCTCTAATATACTACATGACAAATATTCTAATGCAATCTCCTAACAACACAAAGGTTCACACAACCGCCAAATCATCCAAAACTCACATCACAATTATCAACAAACTCCTCCAAACTTCTCATGTGATAAGAAGTAAAGAAAGAAAAAGGGAGAAGAAATAGGAGCGAACATACCGCGACGGTCTTCTATTTCCCTTCACTATGTCTCTTAGTAATGCGTAGTGTACCTAAGTATGGAGATTAGAAGCAAAAACAAAGCATATATATACAAGCTAGCATATGTACAAGCTAATTTACAGGATTTTTCAAACCTTTTCAATTTCTTTGGATTTTTAAATGCTTTTAAATATACGAAAGAAGGACATGTTTTTGGAATTGTCCAAAAATTTTCAAATTAAATTATAGTGAAATATGATTTCCCATCCCCCACATAGGAACGTACATTGTCCTCAATGTACGAAATGAGATTATTCAAACTAAAGAAATAAAAGAATACATGTTTTTGGAGTTTTTTGAATGATTTTCTAAAATGTAAATAACATGTTTTTGTGTTTTTGAAATTTTTTCCTGAAAAATAAAAACTTGTTTTTGGTTTTTTGAAAATTTTGAAGTATTAACAAAATGTACCATATATATAAAAGGGGTTAGTTATGCAATTTAACTAATGCTAAATGAAATGCATTAACTGTTATATGACTAATACTAAATGTAATGTGATATAATACAACTACTGCATGACCTACGTGAATGAAAGCTAAACTAGATGTGCCATTTTGGAGTCTCGTTGCGGCGGTAAAAGGCTAAGACACCTGCCCCTCATGGGGGTACCAACCGCAGGAAAGTCTAAACATGACACCTACGAACACGCTACGTGATGCATGAAAAATATAACTAAATGCAAGGAATTGAAATTGTCAATTTGGATTTTTCAAGAAGGAGCAAAGATTTGGTGTCTAAATGGGACTAGACACCCGCCTCAATTGTTGCCGAGGCACACTAACAACTACTACCACAAGATTAAGAGCAAAATTGATTAAATCAAGAGAGGAAATGCAAGAAAGGAGGAAAACACAATCGAGGGGAGGGGGGTTGATGCTAAACAAGCAATCTAATCAAGACCCTCCAACTTTTCATCTATCACGGACATCAAAGTGCTCCTCCTCCTCAAAAGAATCATTATCATCCTCATTGTCAACTTCACCGTTACCGCCACCGACATCCATGTTACCCTCCCGATTACCTCCCCCCGTCTCCATGTTCATCGCCTCCCCCCGGTTTCCAAGATTAGGGAACAACAAGTCTCGTTGTGCCCAATTCGGCAAGAAACCATTAGGGTCAATGTACCCTTGGCTTGCCATCATGTGGTAGGGGGTATTGGGCGTAGTAATTGTAAATCCGGTCATTATGCATCTCAATGTGTATGTTTTTAAAAATACCGGTCAAGTAGTTCACATTTGGGTTGACCATGGAGTTCTCGAGGCAATAAGGTTGGTCGGGGATGGGGTAAGGTTGAATGTGAATATCGCCCGGTGGGAATTGGGGTGTCGGGAACTGGGGTGTCGGCAACGGAAACGGGGGTGCACCCTGACTCGGTTGGGGCTGGGGTTGAGGTTGCGGGGGATGGTAGGACTCGCCCTGCTCCCTAGTGGCTCTAGCGGGAGAACCCCTTGAAAGTCCTAGACCTCTAATTAGACTCCTCTAATTAGTTCATTAAATTACATTAACTTAATGATTTAGGATCTAGTTATCATGCATGCAAATATAAAAGCATAAAAGAAAAGATAAGACGAAAACATCCTTACATTGGGATTTTCGGTTCAATATGGGCACAATAAGAACTTCTTCTTATTGTTCTTGAGCATGAAACTGATAGATGATCCTCCATAAAATAACCTCCAAAGTAGAAGGTCTCCTTCTTGTTGCACCCAAGATTAAACCCAAACTAATCACTTAGTTTTTGACTAGAAAACACAAGTGATAATATGAACTAATATTAGATTTATTACTACTCTAGTAATAGGAAAAATATTAGTGTTTGAGAGAGTTTAGAGAGAAGTTGAGTTTAGAAAGAGAAGTGAAAAATAAGCAAAATGAAGCGGCCCAAAAATGAACAATTTTTGTTCAATTTAAGGCCATTATGGCCGGCACATATGAGCACAAAGAGGGCTCCATTTTGCTCATTTTGTTCTTTGTGTACGATGGTAGAGTGTAGGTAATGTATTGATGATTAAAGCATGAAAGTCATGTCACAATCAAAATGGAGTATTGTGTAAGAAAAGAACAATAATCATGCCCTTTGCACATGTACAAAACCGGTGCACATATGTCCATTATGGACCATTTTGATTTTTGATATTTGTCCCGCAAATACTTATTAATCATATGCTTAATTATCTTGTATAATTAAGTGTTAATTTGATCATATAACAATTATATGACTCAAATTGATAATCAATATACACTCAACTTTTAAGTGATGTTTAACCATTATATCAATATATAATGGGTCCCACAATGTCCAGTTAATTTATTTTACAACTCTTTGTAAATATAATTAACTAATTACCTCTACCTCAAAATATATACATAACCTCAACTAATTTAATGAATTAACTATTAATCACTAAATTAAATCTTATTCAATCGTATTAAAATAAGACGTAAAATTTATTCAGTCAGTTATCGTATAATTGACTAATAAACTTAAGTGGAATGAGTTCCTAACTCAATTTCCAATAAACAACTCTCGTAACTAAACGTACATATCAAATATATGTAATGCCCTAATTAAACTGTATCGTATACAAATAATTAGTATTCTATTTGGGTCTCATCCTATAGGTGTGACCTAAAGGGATCAGTTGATTACCGCCGTCATACGACAATAACGTCAAACTCTAGTCAGCCAAGCGTTACCGATTTACGTTAATCAACTGACGTGGAGTATCAAAATATACTAATCATGCCACGTATATTCCAAATGAGATTTATTATATAAATGCACTATTGTGGAGGACACTTACTCCAACAATCTCCCACTTGTCCGATACAAGTTGTGCATGTAGCAACACTATTGCGGAGGACTCCTCCTCCTACAATTTCTCCCACTTGTCTCGACAAGTTGTGTGCTAACCGATTCTCTTGTCTCTTTTGCGTCACATCCTCCCACTCATTGCAAGGTGTCTTACAGGTCGCTCTTGCAATTGAAATTATAAATAGAGTGGTTTTCTCGATCTGGGAGAGTAACTGTCTGACCGGAAAATCTACCAGAGATCTCTTCCGAGCGTGGCCACGCATTTCCAGTTATTACTCCTCGAGTGGCCCGAAGATGTTAATACCCAACGTGGGTGGACAATTCCTGTTGACCCATCTTACACTGTATGATGCAGATCAGCATGACCCAGAAGATGTCCATCGGCCTCCTTTCATGGCACGACCTAGGACAAAAACCAAAGTCAATCGGAAACTACACCGACTCAGGTAAATGGTCGCCAGTCTAAAGAATCGACTCATAGAAATAAAATAGAAATCCCCGCCACGACCAGGCTTCAACAATTTTGATAAGGGACTCTATTATGGTCACTGCCCGACAGAGTGTCTCAACAGTCTGTCTATGTAAACGACCAGTCATCTCCATGACCCCATGGTGCTGAACCAACCATCGATCGACTTACAATCTAGTCACTTCGAGACGTCACCTCAAATGAGTGAGTAGGGACAAAATACTAAGTCTCATCCTGTTCACTTGAATTGGGTTCAACTTTTCTTTCAACCAATTCGGATAAACAAAGTATTAAAATTTAGTCAAACTAAATAAGGAGTTTTTAATGAAACTCTAACAATGAATGCGATTATCTAATATTTGGAAAAATTGATACGTTATCAATAATTTCATATCTCATAATCTCTAGCAATTCAGGTGCATATTTCAATCCCATTGAAATGACATGACTATCATGTTCAGCCTGCAAAAGGCATGGCTAATGGATTAGCAATACTTGCATCTTTCCCATCGTTCTGATTGCTATTTCTCTTTGTCTACGTAATCTCATATTACATAAAACTTTTTGAGTACGTGTCTAGGTTTGAATCTAGACTTAGGACTCTTGGCCTAAAGGTAGCTCCCACTGTTTTACCAGTATCATGGGATAGGATATACAACTTTAGGAACTACTTCTAGTCCCTCCAATACTGTCGAATCCAAGCTACTTTCATATGCATCATCATATGATGCAATGTACTCTATTTCCGTTGTGAAATCCGCAATGATAAACTGCCTGGAACAATTCCAGCGGATACATGACATTTATATTTGAAAATGTCATTCCTACGTGGAACCTTTCCAATAGTCTTTTCTGTTTGGAACTCTTCCAACAGATAAATCTTCTATAAAACACAGCCAGTTCGTGATTTCAAATCACTTTGATTAGTTTGGAAACTGAAGTTTGTGTAAACTCTTACACACAACTCATTTTAAACTCCAAACACATGGAACATATCTTTTAGTCCTTCGCAAGTACTAAGGATGTTCATTATTGCTATCAAGTGACTTTCACTTGGATTTGATTGCAAATGATTCGTCATACTCAAAGCATGCGAAATGTCGGATTGAGTATACATTACAGCGTATATAATTGATCCCGCAGCGGAAGTAAAAGGAATCAATTATCATGTGTTCAACTTCCTTGAACTAGTCAAAGATCTTATCAATGTAAGAATTTTGACTCAACGCTAATATCCTTTTAGATTTATCTCCATAAATCCAAATATCTAAAAGATGTATTCTACTTCTCCAAAATCTTCCATCATTTAAAATGATCAATATGTCTCCACATATAAGACTGATGAAAACCATATTACTCCCACTAAACTTTATGTATAAACATAATTCCTCGAGATATC
The DNA here is from genome assembly GCA_022085475.1 of Heliosperma pusillum. Taxonomy (NCBI): domain Eukaryota; kingdom Viridiplantae; phylum Streptophyta; class Magnoliopsida; order Caryophyllales; family Caryophyllaceae; genus Heliosperma; species Heliosperma pusillum. The sequence continues at coordinate 27,875 of JAIUZE010053506.1, forward strand.
GAGAAATATTTTATGACATGATTGACACACCAATTTCAACTCTTTAGTGCTTACTTAAGACATACTCTTAAGCTTGCAAATTAACTTAGGATAATTAGGATCTACGAACCCACAGGTGAATATAAAATATACTACCTCTTCTAGAATCGTATTCAAGAAGGTGGTTCTTGAGATCCAATTGACATCATACTATTATGATATACTGTAATCGCTAAGTATATTCGAATGGATCAAAGAATTAAGGTTGGTGCAAAACTCTTTGCCTACCAATTTATCTTTTGACACATTTTAATGTTCATCCATGCAAATTTCGATCTTAAAAATCAATTTACATTGAAGAGGTCGTACTTCTTCAAGTAAAATTTACCAGGTCACATACCTGACCATCATGCATGGTGTCCATTACGAATCACATGACTCTAAGCCATAGCAAGAAGTTAGGACTAGAAACAGTCTTTTATAAGTCACATATTAGAATTCATCGCTATTAAGGAGTGATAAAATTCCACCTGACCTCCTAGGTTCCGAAGAAACAACTACTGAACAAGCAACGAGGAAAACATTTTCCGGACCATATGCTCAGTTTGTGGCTCTTGAAACATTTTCTCCCACTCTGTCTTATCAAGAAATAATCGTATTTTATTGAAAGACAGCATCACGAGTCACAAACGCTTTGTTCTCGTGGTCAATGTGGGATTATTGAGCACTTGTTTCATTCAAATAACTTATAAATTAGGTACGCTACCTACCCATATCGTATATGGAATGAAATCAGACCGTTTTAAATGTGTTTTAATATGGTGGGAAAAGAAATAGCAGACAAAAAATATTAAGATCCCAAGGTTTAGTCAAATGGCTCATTTTGACTTGACAAAGACAAAACCATATCGTATAAGGTTCTGTATCTCTATTCAACAATACCTTATCTCATAATGTATGTTAGAGAAGTTAATTCGTGAAACTATTTCACAATACTTTTGGTGAAAATCAAAGTCAATACTTAGATATTTACATTTACGATTTACTCGTAAGTCCTTGTCTAATACTCTTGGTGATTAACTACTTCACATTGAAGCTCTTTGAACTTTTCAAAGATTTCTCATAGCACCTCATTAAGTAGAATCAAATATAATATCTACTTAAATCGTTGGTAAATAAAGTGAAATAGTCATAACCATCTCTGGTTGTGTTTGTTATTGGACCACGCATATTCTAATGTAATAGGGCCAATAACTCACTAGTTCGATTTCCTTTTAAACAAAAGGGCATGAATCATATTGCCTTGAATACAAGATTCGCACGTACCATAAGATTCAAAATCAAATGGTTTAGGGATACTAGTCAATACTAGCCTTTTATGTGCTACATAATCCAGAATTAAGATTAGATTAGGGTCACCAATTTTGAGCCTTTACAATCTATATGACAAGTAATTACTAGTTTAGGTCAAGAATATAATTACCTTTGATTGGTATGGGATAACCATTGACCAAGTATAGGCATAAACAGATACAACGTTTGTTCTATTCACAAAAGTGAAACACTTGTGTCGTACACTTAAGTGGATACTATATTCTTTATTTAGAGGTTATGTACATAATAACGTTTATTAAAGTATACTTCTAAATCCAAAACTATATTGATCACATTATAACTTTTATATGTCTCTATAGAAA
>JAIUZE010053557.1:441-14093 GCA_022085475.1 Heliosperma pusillum
CGAATTTGGGGTACTCGGCGTCTTTGATTGACCGAGTCTTGGATGCGAAATGTCATCGCTTGTCGAATCGGAAAATGGTTATTCCGAGAGTCTGGCCAGGTTTAGACTAGGAACCGTATTATTATCGTCGTCCTACCAGGATGAAATTAATCTACATATACGAAATGAATTGAATCGTGTATGCGTTCAGGGAATATTTTATCCCGTGGATGCCTTTTAATCATACTTGCCATGTACACGGTGCTAGTGCGTTTCATTTACCGTGAGAGAGGTCGTCAATGTATTGTTATGTGTGGATGGATGACTACATGATTGATTATTCATGATCATACCATGACTTGGCATGGTTTGTTTGTCGAGTCTCAATCTTATTAAACTTACACCGCTAACGGTGAGATGTAAGCCCTAGTGAGCGTATTCGGTTGCCTAAGAGTGTCATTCCCGAGTCTTTGTATAACATGATGGATTCGGATTTGTATTCCATATGCTCTTATCATTATATATTGAATTGCCTATCTATCCTTATCGTATTTCACATGTATATTTATATATGCATGCTTCTACTTTTGTATTTCCTTCTATGTACGTTTATTGTGATATGACTGGGAGAACCCGGAGTTACTCCCCACTGACTGTGGCGTTCATGTTTTTCATGAATGAGCAGGTTGCTTGATTGGATGGCTTTTTGCTTGTGGTATTTTGGGTTCGGGTGTGAGCTAGCGGGCGTGGTTCCTGGATTGAAACACCTCTAGACAATTTTAGCTAGTTGCTAATAACTTTGTTGTTGGATAACATTTTGAGAGACTACGTCTCTTGTAGTATTTTGTATTTGGTTTGTAACATCTGGCACTCCTCGTAGTTTCTTTTGGCATGTAAAAAGTTTTAAAAACACCGTATTTCCGCTATTTAAATCACATGCTTGTATGTTTTATTTCTGCATTCGCGAGGGTTGTCACATTTAGTGACTTAACCATGCTGAGAGGACGTTAGGACCGACTAAAAGGTCGGTACGAATCCGGAAGGAATATACCGCTACAAGGCCTAGACAATCATAGTAATTCTAATATTGGTATCTATGAGACTTTTAATTAGTTTTACATGTATTTCTCTTTCGCTATTTCAATTTGATTAAATAGTTTATTTACCGTATTAGATAGTTTATTTCATTGTTATCTAGTTAGTTTACTTTATCATCTTTCCGTTTCCGTTCTTAGATAGTTTACTTTATTATTATTATCTAGTTTATTAGTTTAGTTAGTTAGACCTTCAATATTGTCATTTAAATATCGTCTTTAGTTAGAATTTAATTGTTGTTATTCGGATCAGAGGATTTCCCCGATCGGGTACGTGACAACCCGATCGGGTATGTCTTCTGTTTTGAGTTTTACATTCTGCAATTTACATATTTGTCATTTACATATCGCCATTTACATACTTGTCATTCTATTTTATGTTAATAGCTTATACGACCACCTCAAATGACTCGAACTTAAATGAAAACCAATGCATAGCAATTCATAGTTAACACGTACTCCCTGAGGATCGACACCCTACTTCCCTAATTACATTTCTTATGTTGTTAGCCTAAATGCGGGTAATTATTTTTGTATCGGGACCGCGACACAACCGATCAAATTTTGGCGCCGCTGCCGGGGAGCACGGTTTTGTTTATCTATGTATTGTTGGTTTTTGTTTATCATTTCTACCATTTTTAGGTGCAACCGTACCTAAATCGTTACTAACTTTCTCTTTTGTGTTTTTCTGGTAGGTTGACAAAAATGGTGCTAACAAGGGAAGATCCAAGGTACCGGGTTTTTGAGCTCGCTAGTGGGATCCTAAGGGTCCATTTGACTTTGATTGCTCTCATTGAGGGTAACCAATTTAGTGGAAAACCAAACGAAAACCCGTCACACCATCTACAAACCTTTTGCGAATTGTGTCAAACCTTTGTGAGGGAGGGAATCACCCAAAATCAGATTAGAGAAATCCTTTTTCCTTTGTCACTAAAGGGAGAAGCTAAATGGTGGTTCACCCGTCGTTTAAAGGAAGCCACAAGACCTATGCAGTGGGAAGAGATTGTCATCGCTTTTCACCGTAGGTTTAGAACAAATTTGTCAAACCTATCAACTAAATCACAAAAAGAAAGAGGGGAAGGTTCACAAACCAATGGGGGAGAGCGAAAGAAGAGTCGAGTGGAAACTTCAATTGATGTTGACACCACAATTTCCTTAGCCTGTCCCATTCAATCCAACGAAACCACCCCAAAAAGCACTATATATCGCCCAAAAGTTTTCAACCCATTTACCTCAATTACAACACCATGTGAACTTTGTGGTGGGATAGGGCATGTACCTCAACAATGTGGGAACAAACTCACACCCTTAAACCCTTTTCACCCACAAGTTTATCAAGCCCAATTTACTCATACACCACAATAGTCATCTTTTCAAAACGGTCTAGTGAATGCCAAGTTGAGAGAAGTATGCCAAGCCCAAGATACCATGTGTGCTGCCTTAGGCTCACTTACTTCAACCATCTTGTCTCTTCAAAACAGAGTAGATGAGTTGACCCTATCAAGTTCTAGCCAAACCTCCCAAGAGAGTGAAGAACCATTGGTAGTCACAATCGGTGACAAACCTTTCGAAAATCCTTTTGGGAAGGGTGAGAGCTCCATCAAGGACGAAGAATGAGATTGCCATCAGTGTTGGCAAAAAGGTAAATGTGTAAATTCAAGGACGAATCCAGCTGCAAAGAGCTTAAATTCCCTTCATAAGGCTTAAGGAGGGATAGCAAAACATAGTCTAGCATGACTCAAAAATGCGCTTGTCAGGAGCCATGATAAGTGAATATTTGTATGGTTTTAACCCCCACTTTAGCTCGGTTTTGAATGTAATTTGTGCTTTGTTAAGCCATTTTATGAGCTAATATCGTCTTCTAGGCGAATTCTTGTGTTCTAACCTGTTTTGTAGGGAAAGTGACGTTTCTACGCCCTTTTTCTATATTTCCGAGCATTTGCCTAGAACCCGACGATTCGAAGAAGCAAGCTTGACCAAGTGAAAGGCATTTCAAGAAGGATCACTAATTCGAAAGAGAGAAGAAGTAAAGACGGTTTCGTAGTTGTCGGAAGATCAATCATTTAGGCGGAAGAATTCATCGCTTTACATCAAACCCTATCAACAAACCCGACTCAAGAGGTCAAGGGGGATGTTAGAAGTCAAGTCAAAGCAAAGGGAGATGAAGCGTTAGTCAAATACATCTAGATGACAACTTACCCGATCGGGTATGTGTGCTGCTTCGAGCATTGCGGCTCCTTCATCCTATTTTTGACCTATGTGTTTAATGCCCGACCTCTTCTCCACGAAACCCTAATACTATAAATAGATGCTCTAGCCCTCATATCAAATCATCTATCCTTCACACAACATCTCTTCTCTTCTTACATTTCTCGTTAGTTTAGTTCTTCTTCTTTCTTAGTTTAGTTTAGTTTTAGTTTTCTCTAGTTTAGTTTAGTCTAGTTCTAAGTTCTCTTCAATTGTAGTTGTTCTAGTTGTAATTGGAATTCAAGTTTCCGGGTTTGCATTTTCTATTCAAGTTCTTATTCCATTTCAATCTTTGCTCATCCTATTCGGTAATCTTTATTCTCGTCTTTACATTATAGTTTCATTTTCTTTTAGTATTTCCTTTATCATGTTTATCATTCTTAGTTTTATAATCTTAGTTTCCTTTTCATTGTTAATCATGCATAAGTAGTCACCTTTCTAGGGTGTAGGATAGCCATGTTAGATTAATTAAAAGATGATAAATGGATAAAAGAAATTGTGCCTTTAAAACGTTGTGTCTATGCATGTTTGGATTGTAACGATAGTTATCGATTTTTGGCCAAAATCATTTGACTAGTGTGGAATTCTTTTCCAAGGTAGATATACGAGATTTGAATAGACAAAGCATGACATAGTGGATTAAGACCTAGTAAATCGCACTAAAAGCCTGCTATACCATCTGATCTATGATTGTAATGAACACACCATTCTTACGAACGCTCAATGAATTATTCGCATATCCTAAATCCAATTTCATCAGTATGTTAATCTACATGTGTGAACCTACTTCCCTAGATTCTTTTCTTTATTGCATTGTTATTATTTAGTAATTAGTGACAAACATTGCCAATCGTCCAAGGTAGAATTCTAACCACAACTATTCACAAGTATCTCCCATCTCCCCGAGATCGACCCCTTACTTCCCTAATTACATTAATTTGCTATTAGCCTAGTCTGGGTAATTTATCTTTGTTTCGGGATTGCGACAGGCACGATCAAATTTTGGCGCCGTTGCCGGGGAGCACGGTTTTGTTTATTTGTGATTAGTAGAGTTTTACCTTGTTTTTTTTTCTTTTTTCTTTCCTTTTGTCTCGAGGAACACTTGTTCCTTGATAATTTTCTCACCTTTTTCCTTGTAGTGTAGTGACTCTTTTCAGATAATAGGAATATTTTATTTCAAAGGGATTGCTTTATTTTCTCTCAATGACTATCTATTTCCAACCACCACAATGCGAGAATGAGCCTTTCCATGAATACCTCGACCGATTTTATAGCTATTCAAACCATATTATCTCTCTTGGGTATACCCTTGATGAGACCTATATGAGAGGTGTCGTGATTCATGGAATGCTCATTAAGTGTCGTAGCCTGGCTATGCAATTGAGTGCTGGAAGTTTTTATCAGAAGAGAGGAAAGGAACTTTGGATTTTCTTGGACTTTATGGCATCCCAATCTCTGGATGAAACGCACCGGCGGTTGAGAATCCAAGAGCAAATCAATGAAATCAGGGCTCAACTTCAAATACTCAAAGGGCAAAAGGAAGAACCCACGTTTAAAATTTGCAAGCCAATCAATTTTCCTTATGCTTTTTCAGCCCCCCCATGTGAGTCTATTTTCTCCTGTGCTTTTTCATGTCCCCCATGTGAGTCTAATTTTCCCCAATCATATGAATTAATAGATGACGATGATGATGGTCCAACCTTTTCTATTGAAAGTCACTCTAGTGTCGTTCTATTTGACAATTTTGAGACCCCCATTATTGATATTAACCATATGGTAGTTGAGACTTTAGACAAGGATGTTGTTAAGCCCATTTGTGACTCCAATGGAGAGTGGTCGATCGAGTCATCAGATTTCTTTGAAAATCCCTTCGCTATGGATATTCCGGATTTATTTGAAAATGATACTGGGTTTTGTGAACCTAGCTTTGAAATTAAGTGGGATCAACCACCTATTTTTGATTCCCAATCCTTTGATTCACCCTACCCCCAATTAGAGTCCACTAATGACATTTTGGGAACTAATTGTTTGTTCCATGATCTTAAACATTTCACTCCATCTCTCACTGACGAGTGGAGCAGTTCAGTGGTCATCTATGAAGTTTGTCATGCGCACAATGATAAGATATATCAATTCTTACCTTCAATATTTCATGCCTATATCTTGTCAATTGCTTACATATGTTTTTGTATAGCCATGCGCAGGTATATGATCGACTTCTAAGGGCATTGACATGTTTTTTAAGGCACAAAGAATGATTTTCATTAATAAAGAGTCTAGCAAGACATTTAACTTGCGCTTCTCGGGAGGCAACCCGTGTTTTCTCTTTTTGCATTTTTATTTTTGTATTCCCTTTTTCGTTGTTAGGATTTATTTTGCAGATGAAAGAGTTTTTGAAGCATCTATAGAGACCTTCCTTGTCAAGTCCAAAAGACTAGCTTGGGGGAGTCCGTGCTGACTAGTAAGCTTCACTCTTCTTTCATTTTTCCTTTCTTCCCATTAAGCATCTCATTGCATATTTAGCTTTTGTGCTCACATTGAGGACAATGTGATGTTTAGCTTGGGGGAGGGATTGCATTTTCCCATTTTGCATTTTAGTTTATCATTTTTCAAATTTTGAATAAAAGATTCCCATTTTGCATTTTAGTTTATCATTTTTTAAATTTTGAATAAAAGAAAGAGAAGAGTTTTGAGAAAATTTAAAAAATTTCTGAACACAATTGAATGCTTTTTATGCTTTGCTTGCTTGTTTACTATGCTATCATGTTACATTTCCCAAACTTAGAGCTTTCAAAAGATAATGGTTCAATATTGATTGTATTTTGCATACATGGGGAAGTCTTGTAAACAGTGAAAGTCCATAGACCTTAATTAGACTCCTCTAATTAATTATCAAATTACTTTTTAATTTAGTTTATAATGATCTATGTAACATGCATGCAAATATAAAGACATTTACATAAAAGAAGAAATTTCCTCACATTGATATGGAAATTATATGGGCACAACAAGAACTCCTTCTTGTTGTTCTTGAGCTATAAATATGGATGAACACATGAAATCTCCAAACTAGAAGACCTCCTTCAAGTGGCACCAAGATTAACCCAAATAATCTACCCTTATTATTAACTAGATAATAAGATAGATATAATACTACTAATATTATGACTATATTACTACACTAGTAATACTTAGTAAATATTAGTATATGAGAGTTTTAGTGAGAAGAAGAGTTTTTAGAGAGAAGTTAAACAAATTGAACAAAAATCAAGTTATGAAAAAATGAACAACCAAATGTTCATTGTCTAGCCACTTTGGCCGGATGTTTAAGTCCCTAAAAGGACTCTTATTTTTGTTTTATTTTGTTCACATGCATTTGAGTGGAGTGTTGTAGTATATATGATGATTATTCTTACTTGTAATGTCACTTTCATAAGTAACTAAATAGTAAAAACAAGAACTAAAATCATCACCTGTGAACTACAACCAAAACCGGTCCATTATGGCCTAGTTTGGTCCATTTTGATTTTTGATATTTGTCTCACAAATACTTATTGATCATATGGTTAATTATCTTGTATAATTAAGTGTTAATTTGATCATATAACAATTATATGACTCAATTAAATAAATAATATGTACGTAACATTTTAAGTAATATTTTACCATTATATCAATATATAATGGGTCCCACAATGCTTAGTTAATTTATTTTACAACTCCTTGTAAATATAATTCACTAATTACCTCTATCTCAAAACCTCAACTAATTTAGTAATTTAACGATTAATTACTAAGTTAAATCGTATTTAATCGTATTAAAATAAGATATAAATTTATTAGTCAATTATCGCATAATTGAAAAAATAAGCTTAATCGAATTTGAGTTCTTAACTCAATTTCTAACAATTAACTCTCGTACATATCGAATATATGTAATGTACTAATTAACTGTATCGTATACAAATACTTAGTTACTATTTGGATTTCATCCTTTAGGTGTGACCGAAAGGGATCAGTTGATCACCGCCGTCAAACGACAATAACGTCGAACTCTAGTTAGCCAACGTTATTGATTTACGTTAATCAACTGACTAATCATATATATAGTCAATAATTATCCCAATTATATTCCATAATAAGATGTATTATGTGGCGCACTATTGTGGAGGACACCTACTCCAACAATCTCCCACTTGTCTGACACAAGTGTGCGTCACCGATTCTCTTGTCTCTTTATCACATCTCCCACTCAACGAAGGTGTCTTCCAGGTCGCACTGGACGATTGCAAGATATAGAGTGGATTTCTCGTAGGAGATTAACTGTTGACCGGAAAATCTACCATAGATCTCCTTTCCGAGCGTGGCCACGCATTTACAGTAACTATTCCTCGAGTGGCCTAAAGATGTTTTTACCCAACGTGGGTGGACAATTCCTGTTGATCCATCTACTCTGTATAATGCAGATCACCATGATCCAGAAGAAGTCCATCGGCCTCCTTTTACGGAACGACCTAGAACATCAACCAAAACCAATCGGAAACTGCACCGACTCAGATAGACGGTCGCCAGTCAAAAGAATCGACTCATAGGAATAAGATAGAAGACCCTGCCACGACCAGGCATCAAATAATTGATTTAAAGGTCTCTACAATGTCACTGTCCGACAGAGTGTCTTACAGTCTGTCTATGTAAACGACCAGTCATCTCCATGACCCCATGGTGCTGAACCAACCATCGATCGACTTACAATCTAGTCACTTCGAGACGTCACCTCAAATGAGTGACTAGGGACAAAACACTAAGTTCATCCTGTTCACTTGAATTGGGTTCAACCTTTATTTCAACCAATTCGGATAAACAAAGTATTAAAATTTAGTCAAACTAAATAATGGAGTTTTTAATGAAACTCTAACAATGAATGCGATTATCAAATATTTGGAAAAATTGATACGCTATCAATAATTTCATATCTTATAATCTTTAGCAATTCAGGTACTTATTTCAATCCCCATTGAAATGACATGACTATCATGTTCAGCCTGCAAAAAGCATGGCTAATGGATTAGCAATACTTGCATCTTTCCATCGTTCTGATTGCTATTTCTCTTTGTCTACGTAATCTCATATTACATAAAACTTTCTGAGTACGTGTCTAGGTTTGAATCTGGACTTAGGACTCTTGGCCTAAAGGTAGCTCCCACTGTTTTACCAGTATAATGGGATAGGATATACAGCTATATAAACTATTTCTAGTCCCTCCAATGCTGTCGAATCCAAGCTACTTTCATATGCATCATCATATGACGCAATGTACTCCATTTCCGTTTTTAAATCCGCAATGATAAACTGCCTGGAACACTTCCAGCGGATACATGACATTTCTATTTGAAAATGTCACTCCTACTTGGAACCTTTCCAATAGTATTTTCTGCTTGGAATTCTTCCAACAGATAAATCTTCTATAAAACACAGCCAGCTTGTGATTTCAAATCACTTTGATCAGTTTGGAAACTGAAGTCTGTGTAACCCTTACACGCAACTTATTTTAAACTCCAAACACATGGAACATATCTTTTAGTCCTTCGCAAGTACTAAGGATGTTCTTTATGGCTATCAAGTGACTATCACTTGGATTTGATTGCAAATGATTCGACATACTCAAAGCATGCGAAATGTCGGATTGAGTATACATCACAGCGTATACAATTGATCCCGCAGCGGAAGCAAAAGGAATCAATTATGATGTGTTCAACTTCCTTGAACTAGTCAAAGATCTTATCATTATAAGAATTTTGACTCAATGCTAATATCCTTTTAGATTTATCTCCATAAATCCAGATATCTAAAAGATGTATTCTACTTTTCCAAAATCTTCCATCTAAAATGATCAATATGTCTCCACATATAAGACTAATGTACACCACATTACTCCCACTAAACTTCATGTAAAAACATAATTCCTCGAGATATCGAGAAATATTTTGCAACATGATTGACACACTAATTCCAACTCTTTTGTGCTTACTTGAGACATCCTCTTAAGCTTGCAAATTAACTTAGGATAATTAGGATCTACGAACCCACAGGTGAATATAAAATATACCACCTCTTCTAGAATCGTATTCGAGAAGGTGGTTCTTGAGATCCAGTTGGCATCATACTATTATGATGTGCTGTAATCGCTAAGTATGTTCGAATGGATCAAAGAATTAAGGTTGGTGCAAAACTCTTTGCCTACCAAGTTATCTTTAAAAACATTTTAATGTTCTTCCATGCAAATGTCGATCTTAAAAATCAATTTACATTGAAGAGGTCGTACTTCTTCAAGTAAAATTTACCAGGTCACATACCTGACCATGATGCATGGAGTCCATTACGAATCGTATGACTCTAAGCCATATCAAGAATTTGGGACTAAAAAGAGTCTTTTATAAGTCGCATATTAGAATTCATCACTATAAAGGAGCGATAAAATTCCACCTGACCTCCTAGGTTCCGAAGAAACAACTACTGAACAAGCAATGAGGAATAACTTTTTCCGGACCATATGCTCAGTTTGTGGCTCTTGAAACATTTTCTCCCACTCTGTCTTATCAAGAAACAATCGTATTTTTATTGAAAGACAGTATCACGAGTCACAAACGCTTTGTTCTTGTGTTCAATGTGGGATTATTGAGCATTTGTTTCATTCAAATAACTTATAAATTAGGTACGCTACCTACCCATATCGTATATGGAATGAAATCAGACTGTTTTAAATGTGTTTTAATATGGTGGGAAAAGAAATAGCAGACAAAAAATATTAAGATCCCAAGGTTAGTCAAATGGCTCATTTTGACTTGACAAAGACAAAACCATATCGTATAAGGTTCTGTTTCTCTATTCAACAACACCTTATCTAATAATGTGTGTTAGAGAATTTAACTTGTGAAACCATTTCACAATACTTTTGATGAAAATAAAAGTCAATACTTAGATATTAATAGTTACGATTTAGTCGTAAGTCCTTGATCTAATGTTCTAGTGGTTAACTACTTCTCATTGAAGCTCTTTGAAATTTTCAAAGATTTCTCTTAGCACCTCATTAAGTAGAATCAAATATAATATCTACTTAAATCGTCGGTAAATCAAGTGAAGTAATCATTACCATCTCTGGTTGTGTTTGTTATTGGACCACACATATTCTAATGTAATAGGGCCAATAACTCACTAGTTCGATTTCCTTTTAAATAAAAAGGGCACGAATTATCTTGCCTTGAATACAAGATTCGCACGCACCATAAGATTCAAAATCAGATGGTTTAGGGATAGTTATCAATACTAGCCTCTTAATGTGCTACACAATCCAGAATTAAGATTAGATTAGGGTCACCAATTTTGAGCCTTTACAATCAATATGACAAGTAATTACTAGTTTAGGTCAAGAATATAATTACCTTTGATTGGTATGGGATAACCATTGACCAAGTATAGGCATAAAACGATACAACGCTTGTTCTATTCACAAAAGTGAAACACTTGTGTTGTACACTAAAGTGGATACTATATTCTTTATTTAGAGGTCATGTACATAATAACGTTTATTAAAGTATACCTCTAAATCAAAAACTAGATTGATCACATTATAACTTTTATATGTCTCTATAGAAATAAAACTACAATAGTTATATTTCCCTTGTAGGTCGACATTTAATTATGGTTAGTCGTCGCACGAATCATTATTATATGCATTGAATACATTAATGAAAACCATAATAGGTATCTAATACCTAAAAATTGCATTTAGCAAAATAAATGTCGATCATATAGATATTATGGGGGAAAAATTACACCCAATTTCTAACTCTTTAGAAAACTTTGGGAAGATTCTTTTCTTGTGTCCTACACTGTCAAATAGAATCGTCAAAAGTTGGGTTCGACACCTTGCTTGGGTTTTGACTTTACTATTCAAAATAGTCTTGCCTTTATCCCTTGCCTTGTGTCAAAATCGAGCCAACCTACTCTTGAACCTCGTCTTAACAATTAAGAATATAAACATCATTCTTAGTGCTCCCACTCACTTTCATGAATCTCTACTTAGACAAGTATATTGGAATTATTGTGAAGACTATTCTTCATTTCATATATGGTTTTACCTTCAAAAGGATAAACCTTTCATGAAGTGACTACGGTATTTGGTTGTTCACGATTTCAAATAAATTGATTAACCTAGTCATCCCAACTGATTTGGCCTCTTTTGAGGTAAGCCTCGATTAGGAGCATTATGACGACATACCAAAATACAAATATTTTCTTTGGAGCAAAAATTTGATGTACCATTGTTATAAGAAGGCGTCACAAAATATTCAAAAACGCTTTTGACTAAGTGTGACTTATTCATTTACTCGTCATAAGAGACATTTGCAATGGTGAATATGAGGATCAAAAGATACAATTCATTTTGTCTTTAGCTACGGTGGTATAAACGGAGATTGCAATCAAAATGCTACCGTATAAAATACTGGAAACCTTTTCCACGATTGAACGGATTTATAAGTTCATAGAAGAAAAATAATTGTCATTGCGCGAATAAAAATAAATATCAACGAAAATAAACATTCATTGCTTATATATAATTTACTTGTAAAAAACAATTTTAAACAAGTCACTCATATAATGACCCCTCACGAAATTATATAAGTGATTCCAAGACCCATCTTTAGACAAAAATAGTCATCGCATGCTACTTTTATCTAAAAATGGTAAGTCAATACTTGACTAATTCTACACTTAGAACTCTTGGTTGACGGATTTTAACTAAATCCATCTCCTAGTCCCAAGATAACCGAATATCTCTATATCCTCTTGGTTGAGTCCAATCCAATTTTGGTCTTTGTGGATCGCATCCACCATACTACCCGAGGTAAAAAGGGACCCACGAGCGTGGTAGCCCTAATGAACACGGGGTTCATAGGGGTTACTAATTGGTAAGGCTAAATCTCAATTTTTTTAAGTTATGTGAGAGGTCTTGTCAATTTTGTTATTAATTCCCTATAAGCGAACTAAGTCGGTGAATTGTGAATAACGTTGAATTGACAATCGTGAAATAAAATTGCATGTGTGACGATTTTGGCATGAGCGAAAAATAAAGCAAGCAACCAAGCAACAATAAAATCCTAGTATGGCCACCTAGCTAATCAAAATTAACTAGATAGTTACAAATTCGGAAACCAACTCCTTGGTCCCTTGCCTCTTCACTTGGAACACCTGCCAAAATGGCACCGTCTTGAGGGAGTCACCGGTCTTCATAAAAATAATTACAAATATACAAATATACAAATTCCTATTATACATTTATTCTATAAAATAAAATTATGAAATTATACAAACCGGCGATACGAGATCGCAATAAAATTACAACCAAACCGTTATTCCCTTACATTACGGGTAATAACGATTAAAAATAACTAGGCCATACTAGGTACAAAATTTGCATAAATTATTAAATAAATGACATTCATTCATTTAAACATAAATAAAATAAATTGCTGCAAAATTCATGCCAAAATCGTCCTAAGTTCAATTCATGCTCATTGTAGCTCGATTTCTTCCGGGATTCATTGATTTTTAACCATAAAAAATCAATATCAACATTTAAATCGCATTTAAATTCAAACTAATTAACTAACCTGTTTTAGAACTCAAAATTAGTCACTACTAATTTTGTTGGTCATTAATTAAATCGATTTGATTTCATTTGCTAAATATTATGGTTTAATCATAACGGTTATGAAATAAAAACAAAATAAAATATAAACATCATAAAATTTGAAACCAAAAATTTTTTTTTTTACATTCTGGAACAATTCCAGGAACTTTAAAAATAAAAAATATTTGCTCAAAAAATTTAAATTAATTTTATGAACAAATAGCTTTGTATTTAATGGTTTTATCAAATAAAAACATTAGATATAGTAAAACAGTGAAAACAATTATGAAATTTCACCAAGAGTATCAAAATCAGAATGTTAAATGTACAAAAAAATTTCAAGACCATAAATGGACGTTTCAGTTTTATGAACATTATAATCTCATATTATCGACTTTTATCGTATAAAAATCAATGAACATGCAATACATAAGTAAAAGTCACGAAATTTTACATACAATATGTAAGAAATTCATGTGAGATCATATTAAAATTTCATGGTAGAATCAACTGCAAACATTTTAGTTAACTTTTAACTCATAAAATTTGCATGTTAAATCGTTTAAACGCCAAAAATCAAAAATAAATAGACAAATAATCCCTAAAATCACGAAATTTGACCACAAACATTTGAGGGTCAG